>PVJD01010542.1:0-52831 GCA_004026545.1 Mormoops blainvillei | reverse complement strand
AGTTGCCCTTTTCCCACTTTGCATATAGCCAACACTGGGATCTACAGCTGACCGTAGCAGGCTGCGACAGTGGACAAAAATCGAGCGTGGCTACAGAGAAGGCATCTGATGGCAGTGAGGGTGGGGTGTGCAGAGAGGAGACTCTGATAGTAAGAGCTTGGACTCCATCAGGTGGAGTTAGTCTAGGGACTGAAGGAGGACAGGGCACAATTAAGGAGACTCTGGAAAAGATTGAACTGGTGGCAGTCTGTGGCATAGTGTGGCAACTAGAGGCGGAGACCAAACTGGGATTAGAGGAGAGGGTGTGGTCACTGAAGGTTTCAGAGAGGGTTTCCAAGGCCCGGATTCTGGCCCAGGACTCAGAAAATCCTGCACCGGGCCTTACCGCCCACGGGCCCTGGAGCCCGGTCCTCAGCTCCCCTGGGTAGCCCACTTTCCACGAGTGACACCCACATGACAACCCTGTCCTCGAGTGGATCTCACGGGGCTGCTGCAGAGACCTTCGTTAAACTGTAGAGTGCTATGCAAATGTTAGCTATTATTATTAAAAGTGTGAGACAGTATTTTGTCAGCAGCTTAGTTCTGCCCAGGTGAACACTACACTCCAAACATCTCACCAAATACCAAACTGGACTTTATTATTTAGGAAAGAGATTCAGGAGCTTTCATGGAACACTGGGAAATCTAAACAGCAGCTAAAAACGTAACTACCCCAGCTTCTGTGAAAAGCATCTGCGCTCGGATGGGGCTGGGCGCGCCTAATCGCAGGGACCCTCCGCAGCCAGAGAGATCCTACACCTGCCTGAGGGTGCTTAGCTCCGAAGAGGGATCAGGGTCTGGGAAAGAAGTATGAAGACGGGCTGCTCACGTGGCCCCAACCCTGGGGTTTTGTTTATCCAGTGATTCACCCTGGACCCTCATCTGCCACTACACAAGCAGCACCTCTACTGAGGCCATTGGAAGTGCCAAAGTTCCTGACTTGGAATTATAAAAACTTAGCCTTGGAAGGGATCTTGTAGCAAGGTTGCCTCTCTTCCTGTCCATCTTCCACTGGGTTGTATCTCTCCTAGTACCTAGCAAAGGGCCCAGTCGACTTTCAGTATACATACTGGATGTCTGTATAACTGGGTGCTTGGATGGGCAGATGGATGCACGGCGGATGGGTAAATGAATTCTATGGAGCGCTTCCCATCCAGTCTCTAATCAAGAGAACGCCGACCTGTTGCTTCCCTTCTTTCAGAGAAAGCCACCTTTGTCTTCCACTACCCTGCTCCTCAAAGAGAACTGTCTCCTCCCTGGGAGCCTCGCCCGCCCCGGCACCTACACTCCATCGGCTTCTTTCTTCCACCATTTCTGCCTATAAGCAGACTGCTCTGCTAACCCTAAAGGCTGATGTGACCCAGAAACCTCTTCCCCAGGAGGCCCTGGAGGGCTCCTAAAGAGAAGGAAATGGCTAATGACTTGGTGCGGGTTCTTCCCAGGGTGTGGGATGAGAACTTTCAGGGATGAGGGGAGAAAACCCTCCAGAAGGGTAACAGATTTCTACTTAAACATTATGTTTTCACTTACATTTTCACTAAGCACAAAGGTTCCCTTTAAACCCACATCTCCTGATAAACAGACTATTCCTGCCCATCTGAGTCATGCATCTCTGGGCAGCCAGATCTCCTGACTCACTGGCACTGAAATCTCAGATTCACAATACCAGAGAGCTGCCAAAAATAGGAACCATGTACCTGGGCCCCAAAATAGGACCGAGACAAATATGGCTCTTTAAAAACGACTGCCCTACCTGTAACATAAATATCCAACAGGGACTATAACTGTCCTCTTTCACATGGTCTTCAACTTAACAAAGCCACCCCAGGTCCTTTGGGGTCAGCAGGCAACAGGGACAGATATGACAGGCAGCAAGACAGGTGGGCAAAGATGAAATAATTATGCCGAACATATTCTAGTTGTTTTTATTAGAAAATTCTAGATCTTTAAATTAGCACAAGGGTATTTTCACAGCAGCGGCAGGGAAATGAAACCTCCATCCATGCTCTGGTGGCGATTTCTCCCTGGAGAATCAAGATGGCTTAAAATAGTTTGGGAGATTGTCACTGAGAAACAAAGAGGATGGTTGGAGGGTTTTTTGTTCTTGTTGTTTTGTTTTTTTGCGTGGTTTTATACTTCCTTTCTAGACTTCTGAGGTATCCTGATGTTAAAATCTTACAGCTTTTTCTACCACTTACAAACTATTTGTACTTGAATGGCCTTTGGACCCACTTTGATTTTATTTCAACCTTACATCTTGGGCAAAGCCATCTATACCACTATGATGTGTGGGGTGTGTGTGTGTGTGTGTGTGTGTGTGTGTGTGTGCGTGTGCAGCAAAACTTGTGACAACTGACTTCATTCTGAACCTCTGCTCTAGAATTTACCATTGCTCTGTCTCAACTGACCCATCACAATAACCTGGAATGAGGTCAGGCCGTTATCATCACTCTTGGTCTGCAGGTGAGACTCTCATGCTGGGGGACAAAATGCTCAGAGGGATGGGTCACCCAGCAGGAAAGTGGCCAAGCTGGGTCTCTAACCCAGGATCCCACACGTGTGCATTACACACATGGAGGTGCATTTGGAAGAAGAGAATAGAGCAGACCTGTTTTCCAGGGACAGGAGGACCCAACATTTGGACATCTTGCTCTGTTTCATAGGCTGTTAGCCACAGAAAAATGCCTTTCCCTCCTCTGTATCTCCACATTTTTTTACATTTCAGGTCATTTTTTTAGCTGATGGGCTCAACACAGAGTGGGTGATCTAGAGACAGTCACCTCTGGAGACTCTCTTCAAGAGGAAGGAAACAGCTCTTGACATAATAAATCATAGCTGTTTGTTTTCAGTGGCATTTTTAACTCCCAATGACTTCCGGCAGGTGGGAGGCTGCGGACCTGTGGGTGCTGAGCACTGGGTTACGGGGCATAAATCATCGAGGCCACTTATGTAGCACAGATTGAAACTCCAGCAGCCACAATGAGACTGCTGGAGGAGTTACGGTGATGACAGGTAGTCACAGTCACACTCTGGCCTTTGGGGGTTAAAATGCCATGACTACCTACCTCTAGATCATCTCCCAAGAAGCCCAGGGCCCATGAGTGGCCACCACCAGCTCAGAGCACAGGTAAGAGTCCCTGAGCCCTAAGTCTGGCTCTCGGATGCCTCGTCCTTGAGGCATTCTCACAGATCTATGGCGGGGCTGGGAGGGAGGAGGCAGCTTGAAGAAATAAGTGAAAGAGGCCCTGGAAATGCAGTTTAGGACATTTAAAAAATGAATCATGGGCTTGTCTGAATCGAACACACAATGGGAGCCCTAACATGTAACATTTTCAACTTAAGAGTGAAATGGAATTGATGAGATCAATTGTGGCGGGCCGCTGGTGTTTGCCATCTCATTACTCCTTGCAATCATACCATGAGATAGTTTGTTTTACAGCTGAAGAAACTGAGACTCAATGAGGTTACAGAATTTGCTGGAAGTCACACAAGTAAGAAGTGAAGTCAGCATCTGTGTCCTGATTTGTCAGACTCCAAAGTCCACTTTTGTCTCATGCCAGCACAATTCCTCCCTTAAAAAATTTGCCCAGTCTGCCAGACGGAAGCTGAGTCATCCTAATGAACCAACACCACTTTTTGAGCCTAGAGGGAAGTCTTTTGTCTCGACCTGGGGCAAGCTTTTCCCTCTTTTAGCTCCCTTCAATTCCAGTCGCACTAGCGCACGCTGAAAAACACCTACAACATCACTGTGATGCCGCAGTGCCTTCATTGCAGGGTGGACTCCTCTGGAATAGGACAGATTAAGGGAGCCAGACAGGGGCTTCCACCGTCTTTCTCCTTCAAAAAATCTCTTTGACTCGCTGGGGGTAACCAACAGAAGTCCATAAGCACAAAGAGCCCAATTCTTGAGGTAAATTAAGCTGTCAAGGCAGGAGCTGTGTTGGAAGAGTCTAGCACCTTCCTGCCCTGGGTGGGATAACAAGGAACCTTGAGGGCAGAAGGAATGACCACAGGCATGTAATGTAATCTGTCTGAGCCTCTGTTTCCTCCTCTGTGGGAAATGACTCCTGCCCTGTCTCTCCCAGAACGTTCTCGTGGGAACCTGACCAGGCAACTTGTGCAATGGTGCTTTGAACACCAAAACAGAGATGCCCAAATATGAGGCATTTCTTCTGAAGGCTCCCTGAAGAGAGTGAATGGTGTCTCTGTGCAATTTATTTCGGTTTATCCACTCTTGCTGTTGTTATAAAGAGCTCTGGATGCCAAACTCCATCTCTCCCTGCAATGTCCTCTACAGTTATGCTGCTTCGGGGGACAGACGACACAGGGGCAGCGCCATTCTAACAGCGTGGGCTCTTCGCTCCTTGAAGGCTTAGTAAATCACCTTTGGAAGTGGCCTGGATGTTATGTTAACGCTTCCTTCTGAGACTTAAGCAAACACTTTCCCTTAGGCCACTGTGGGATGAGAATTCCAGCAGCAGCAGCACGGTCATTATTTAGCAATCGGCCTGAGCAAGCCATGGCGGCGGGGAGGGGAAACAAGCAAGCTGACCGGTCGGGACGGCGGCAGCCTGCGCTGGCCCTGCGGCCATGGTCTGCGGCCGGGCAGACCTGGAAGTAGGAGCACAGGTTTCCGAGTCACTTGACCTCACTTGGAACTCCTGCCCAAACTCTTACTACATGTTGGTGTAGGGTAGTTGTTTCACCACGCCCGAGACTTCATTTCCTTACCCATTGGGGGATTAAAGGGGGTCCTGTAGAGCCCAATATGACCCGTAGGAGGGCCACCCTCCACGTTGTCACCTGACATCAACAACCCGTCCTCTTCTCTCTCAGTCTTCATCCCTTTCTCAAAAGCTGGGACTGGGGCAGGTCCAACAAGGCTCCCCAAGGCTGCTGGGAAGACTGTCCACACGCTGGACTTCCTTCATGTGGCCACAGAAAGGCTCAAGATCGCATTGCTGCTCCGTTCTATTGCCGCTGTGTTCTGGCTTAAGCATATTTGCTCATGATTAAAAAATGTGATATTATTGAAAACTATTAAAAAGTAAGATTTTGACTCATTTTCTTCCATATTTTTGAATGCATATTTTGAATGTAACTGAGATTTTACTGCATGTACATTATATTCTGGTATTTCACAGGACATTATACATATGTGGTCATACTGTTAAAAACTCTCCAGAGACACCATTTAGTGGGGTCACGCCAGTCCCCACTGCTGAATAGTTAGACTGTCTCCAATGTTTTCCTTTTGAAAGTAACTCTGCAATAAGATACTTGTCAATAAATCTCTGCATAGTTACATATTTCCTTAGAATAAAAGTGGAGGTAAAAGCTATGAATATTTTTAAGGTTCTTAACACAAATTGCCAAGTGGCATTCCAGAAAAGCTGGGACGAGCCGCCCCTGCCAACGGGGCTCAGAAGTTCCCGCTCTGCCCTCACACCCCGCCGCTCTCGCCCCTCAGCCTCGCTAACTCTGGAGGCGAGACGGGGCTTGCTATTGCTTAACCTTTTACCTTGAAATAATTTCACACTTACAGAAAAGTTACAGAAACAATAAAAGGCACTCTCCTATATTCTTCAGCCAAGTTGCCTAATTGTTAACTTTTGGCCACATTTGTTTTAGATATCCTCTCTAGATCGATGGGTAGACAGACAGACGTAGAGACACATATACATATGTAATATAGTCAAACGTATGTAAATATAGATATAATATTTTCTGAGTCATCTGACAGTAAGTTAACAAAGGCAACGGTCCTTTATATCTAAATGTGCCAGGGTCTAGTTCATAAGAACAAATCATCCTCACAGAGTGATTAGCAAATTCACAAAATAAATGCTGTAGTCGATCTGGAGATCTTGAATTTCACCCAATGTCCTTTATAGCAATAACAAAACAAAACAAAACAAAAACAAAAACTTCAAGCCCAGGATTCCATCCAAGATCACGTATTACGTTGAACTGTCACATCCCTTTAGACTCCTCCATTATGGAGCAGTTCTCTCAGCCTTTCTTTTTCATGACCGTGACATTTTGTGAAAAGGGCAAGCCAGGATATTTGTAGAATGTCCCTCAATTTGGGTTTGTCTGATATTTTCTCATGGTTAGATTAAGATTATGCATTTGGGGCAGGGATATATACACAGTAGTGAAACTGTCTCCACTTTAGGGTATCGTGACGTTGGTCTCTCCCATAATGATGAGGTTTACCTCGACCACTTGGTTAAGGTGGTATCTAGGCTTCTCTGCTGTAACATTACTGTTTAACCAACAAGTAACTTGTAGGGAGTTACTTTGAGACTATGTGAATACCTGGTTCTCATCAGAGGTCCGCCTGCTAGCCTTTGCATACCTTGATGACTCCTATTTGAAGCAATGGGACGGTGGACAGGTGGAGACCTTCTATGCCATCATTCCTTCCACATTTGTTATTTAGCATTTTGTCACAAGAAAAGCTGACCTCATTTGTCCCCATTTATTTCCTCATTAATTCACCTATGTCACTACAGATTCATGGATTCTTATTTAATCTATGACTGCCATTTATTTTGAAGCTTAAATTGTCTCAGGTTTAGCCAGTGGAGTCCCTTTAAATGGACTCCTGTGTCCTTTGACATCCCATCATTCTGTGAGCACTACTTTCTGGCACCGGATGTTACAGGCTTCTCCTCTGATTACTTTGCCTTTTGTTTCTTTTAGTGGAGAATAATATTTAGAGACCAAGATCTGGATGCTGGGTTTGTTCATTGCTACTGGGATGTCACTTCTAAGTCCTTTCAGCAGCTATAAAGCTAGGAAATGTCTGATATGTGTGTGTATTCTATATCATAAAATGTAATATGCATAATGTAATATACATATTATACATAAGATGTATGTACATATATAATGATATTCATATGGCATTTATTTATCTATCACAGTCTTTGTATTTCTTGTTCATTTAGACATATTTTAAAATATAGATATTAGGCAAAATACACATTTGTGTATCTCATTATTTGATGTCGTTTGAATTCATTATTTGATTTTTTATTTCTGATGTAGAATTTCTAACTTATTGATGTTAGAACTATCTTCAACTTTCATTAACTTGTTCCATTGTTTTGAGCTATTAAAGTCCTCCCTCAACCAGAGATTTGATACTCACTTCTATTTTCTTCTTTTCCCATTAATTTATTTAACCAACTTGGAATGTATTGTGGCAAACCATATGAGATGAGGGTAGAAACTGCTTGATATTTTTTCCAAGTAGCTAACCAATTGTCCTAGCACCATTTATTATATAATCCTACCCTTCATCACTGATTTATCATTGTTGTTTTTAGAAATTGCTTTTTGTATCTCCATCTGGCCAAGTGGTTTTTAGAAAGGTTGCAGGGTAAGCTGTTTTTCTCTCCCAAGCTCACGTAATTTAGAGCCTTGGAAAAAGAGCACACTGGCTAAGCATCTGGCCTCTGCCCTTATAGCCGGGCTTCCTGGACTCGGATCCAGGTCCACCACTTCCCACGCGTAAAATGGTGGTAACTGTGCATGAGTCAAAACGATTAAAGTGCTTAAAACAGAACTTAGCACATGGAAGAGCCCAAAAATGTTAGTCATTATTATTTTTATAATTGTATTATTGTTTGTATGGTAACCCCTTTATTTCTTAGATGGGAAACTGAGGTTTGGAAATGTGTGCTGACTTTCCCAAGTCACACCTCCAAGCCCTCCCATACTGACGCATCTCCCCCAAGAAAGGCAGGTCTTCACTCAGAGTCCCATCACCTGTGCTTTTAACTTATGCAAATTCTACTATGAGAGAGGAAGGGGGACAGAGGATAGGAAGAAGGGTGAATGCAATTCAAACAATGTGAGGGATGCCGTCCACCCCTACCCTCAGCACAGGTGCACCCTCTGCAAGCGGGGAGATACCGACCGACTGTTCACCTAGTCTTTCTTAGCTCCAACAAATCTTTCTGAGAGAGATCACCTCACCACATTGGGTGGGTTGCCAGTGTTCATAGACGTGAATTTTTTTAAACAGCATGGCCCCTAAATGCAAACCAACTATTGTACTTCCATCTGGGGCTCAGCTGTCCCGGTCGCACACTTCTAATTCGCACAGAGCAAACCCAGGTGCCGAGGCCTTATGGAGAAGTGGAATGCCATTCTGCAGCCTGGCGGTTTCCTATAGGATCTGTAGGGGACTTTTTATTCACCACAAAGACCCTGACAGTAATGCCATGGCCACTTAAGTGGTACATTCTTGTCTCACGTCTTGCCCCTGTCCAATTTTGTTCTTCAAAGTAAACTTCATAAATTGCATAAGGTATAGTGAGGGGCTAAAATACTTCTGGGGGGTCTTTTAAGGCAACCAAGACTCTGAGAAGCTCTGGTACTGTACACTCATTGTTTCCAGATGCTCAAGTTTGCACAGTTACAATTTTAAAGAGTAACTGTGTTATTATCAGTTCATGAATCTGAGAAACAAAGCCACTATAGCAAAAAATAAGTGAACTGTAACTTCCTACTCAGACAGTTTCCCTGGCTCCCCACTGCCTAGTGAAGGACGGAGCCAGTCAGCTAGGCCGTCTCACTCCAAGTCCCCAGCCCTGCCTGCTCCATCAAGATCCCTTCCAAGTACACCTAGCCCAGAGTTTGCTGAGTAGGTGGAAACCTCATGACACTTCCCTTCCAGTCCCAGGTGACCAGACTGTGGTGGATATATTGCCTAATGTCATCCTGTAAGAGTCTCTCTCTCAGAAAACCTGGTACCATGAGACCTACAGATGACTGTCTTTGCTCCTCACCAGATTTGAGAGACGAGTGGCTATACCGGGCTGGGCCATGAGAACAAAAAGCAAACAGAGGGAACCGGCGAAAGAAAGGGAAGAGTGAAGCAGACAAATAATGAAAAGTAGACAAGAGAACTCACTGCCCCTGGGAGATGCAAAGACAGTTCTTGGAATAAATAAATAAGTAAATAAGTAAGTAAGTAAATAAATAAATAAAGCGCATAAGGGCGATGTTTTAAACTTTCCCCATGCTTAAAACTTCTCACCATTTCCCTGCTTTCACACAGCCACACGGCCTCCAGAGCTGGTGAACTAAAATGTTTCCCTTTTGTCAACAGGCTAAAAAACAGATTTTTGTTGTTGTTGTTGAATCGAAGAGTATGAGGTGACAAGTCAGGGTAGACGATGTGGCACATACAGAGCAGGGCTGCTTCCTTGATGCCAGGCCTGACGGCACTGCGTCTGTTCCTGAGGCGGGCGCACCGGCGACTGACGGCCTTGACGGCGGCCCGCACCAGCAGCTGCAGCACCAGGCGGAGGCCCTGAGTCCTTCCTTGGGAGCGCGTTTCCATGCTTGGCTTGAACATGCCAAATAGTCTTTATAATATCAAGACAGAGGACCTGATTCTGGCTACTGCGTTATAGAGTGGCATGTGTTTAAAAAATTAAAATAATTAAAGAGCAGGAAACAATGATTCTGTTATTCCATTAATCAAAACCATTGTGAAATTATGCACATGAAGGAGTCGTGATTCCAGCAGAGAAAACGGGTGGAGACTAAAAGGCACTCATTAGAACAGCAGCGCCTGCTAGGAGCCGTGGTGTCTGCACATCGACTGGGTGGCCAGAGGGACGCTGAAGCCATTACACACTACATCCCTATCAAGTGCTGTCTTTGGTTCTTTGTCACAAAAGCAGGAGACACTTATGGCAAATTTTGTGCACACCCATACTGTTGTTGCTCCTGTAAAACAATCGATCTGAGAGGTAAAAATAGAACAGGGCAACAAGCTGGACTTAACTTCACCTGGCTCACATGCAGAAAGATTCCCCTTGGTCCCAGGTGAGACACCACACTGCTCTTGAGTCCTTCTGTGGAGGCTGCACTGACAGCCTTGTCTCCCTGCACTGCCCTCACAGGGTATATATATTACACCTGACCAGTGGCACGATGAAGAAGACACACGAACAATAACTAAAACGACTTTCTAAATGGCTGACACATTAAAACCCCCATCTGGTCATCGCTGTCTCATCGTGTGAGGACGGCAACTAAGTGGTGCGAGAACAGGCCCAGTGGTACTCCCTCAGCTCCCAACTTCTGTGAAACGTATCAAGCCACATGCCCACCCACGTCCTCTGTGCTGCAGCAGCTCACGTCGGTCTGAAGGATGCGAACCCACCGCACACAACAGCGGGCGTCTGACGGTCCAGGACTAGCCATCCATCCCCACCTTCAGCTCATTTCAACATCCATTCTGGGGGCAGAACTAAGTGACAACTTTGGACAAATTAAGAGAGAAGAAGGGAGAAAAACACTGGAATCACAGTGACTTTATCGCTGCGATAACATCATGCCCCATTGGGCAGACCGTTCAATTAGGGAGCTGAATATCCACAGGACATTCTGCCGCCCAGGCACCAATAACAAGGACTGAGAAGGTCATCTTGAGAGATCCATGCTGCTCGTCTGAACCTTCAAAGTTCAGGGACCATCTGAGGGGCAACGGGTATCACAGCAAGCATTGTCGCCGCTCTCCGTGGACGGAGAGAAGAGGAGCGAGCGGCCGTGCCCCTTTAATGGATCTAACAAGATTGCTCTTTTGGCTGATATGCTGTCAAAATCCCCCTTTACAAAGACATGGTCCCCTGTGTAGGGCGCATGAAAGGTGTGTTCTCCTACGAAGTAATTACATAATCTCATCTTCTGAATTAGATGTGGAGGGTGACACACCACAGGTGAAGAAGGAAGGTAAGGTGCAAAAACCATTTGTGGGCTCTCCCTCAAGGGGCCTGTTTTCAGGTATAACCTCACCTCCCAGTGCTTTCGTGTCACCAGGTTTTAGTCAAGGTAATTTTTCCCTCTACCTCTGTCTTCTTTTATGAGTACGCGTAATGAGGCAACTGAACTTTCATCTTGTTTTTGACAAGCAACCTTCCAAGTTCACTATCTTTCAATTAAACTGTCACAATGTCCCTAATTCCATCTCTTTCCTAGTCATGCTCCAAAAAGCAGTGCCACCAGGTGAGCTAACCAATCAGATTCATGCATCCTAAACTCCTGCCCACACCACACAGATGTTGCACAGTACTAAGGTCATCCTCCTGGTGTGTTAGGAATGGATGGAGTACGGGTCAGAAACGGTGCTTCTACAGTAGACCACAATTAGTTTCACAGAGCTAGTTACTGACAGAATCAGAACAGGCAACCTAATCAATCAATTGCTCAATCAACCCAAGTATTTACTTGGTTCATTATATATACCTGGCAGTATGTTTAACTTCATAAGATTTGCAAAGGACGTATGAGCACAGCAGTTACTACTGAAAATTTATAATGCTACTGAAAAAGCAAGAACAGGCTCTGAGTCTCAAGAGGTAGGTCTGGGTCTCCTTTTTCTGTGAAGTAAACAAAGTAGAAGTTTATTTTCTTTCTTCCATGCAAAGCTAGAGGTAAGTAGCCATGCTACACACTTTATAGATCCAAGATCCATCTAGCTCACCATTCTATCATCTGCAGGGGATGTACTTCCTACTCATGGTCCAATATGGCTGCTGGAGCTCCAACCATCACACCCACATTCCTGGCAGGTGGAGGAAGGGAGAAAGAAGGAAGTAATAATAGATACTAGAGGCTAACTAATATATCTACTCTAGTACTATGGAGAGAATGTTCACCAAATCATGGGCCTCCTGGAGCTTGGCCTTGCCTATTTTTAGAAAGCTTCCTGAACAGTTGTTGATATACATTCCTGCTTAAGGACAATTAGAGTAGATCATCTCTCAGGTACCTTCTAGCCATAAGCCATTCTGAATGACATGAAACAAAAAGAGATCGATGAAGAATCACACTGAGCTGTGTCTCAGGCAGTAAATCCAGTGGGTCAATTAACGTAACCAGGTCTTGAGAAGCAGGTAAAATATGGGCTGGGCCCTCAGGGCCAAGAACAATGCTGAGAGTTGCAAAGGGTATTTACTAGGAAACACAGTATGAGGAGAACTAAGAGGTAGGGATCATGCCTAATTCAATTCATGAAAAATAGTCCTTGTAGTCCAAGGACAGTGGGGCAGCCCCTCCACTGGGCTGGGTGCCCAGGCAATCTGCAATGAGACCAAGGACGTGCCCTTTAGCCTACCTTTTCCAGGGAAAGAGACCTTGGAATTGTTGAGAAACCAACATCTCAGAGGCCCCGCTAAAGTTTCAGTGCTTCTCAAAGTGTGGTCTCCAAACATCTGCATCAAAATTGCTAGAAGAGCTTGTCAAAATGCAGACCCCCTGGGCCCAAGCTCAGACATCTTAAAACAAAATTCCCAGGTGATATTTAGTGAACATGAGACCATCATTCCCTCTGAAGGAAGGCCGGGTCCTATACCATGTCACCTTCATCCTCTTAACTAGTCCTCCCTCTTCCAGTCTCTCTTCCCTCCTCTTTCACTGCATCCCTTTTCTCCCTCCCTGTCTTTAGTCTTTCCCTCAAAATCCCTTCTTAAAAAATTAGTAATGAAGAATAAAAATGTTCCTCCTGAAACGTGGCTGAGGCCTGACTCCCCACTCGCTGCCCTGAGACTCTGGGCACCCCAACGTGTCCGTCGCCCACGATGACCAGCAGAGGGTGCAAGCAGGCTGGATGTCCACTGCGAACAGTGGAGAGGACCCCTTGGGAAAAGCCAGTAGCAGACAAAGTGGGGGCTGGCGTGGTGGTCTGAAGAAGGCCCTACTTCAATCCCCCTCTTCCTACCTTGCCTGGAGAAGGCCTCCTGCCATCTGTAGAGCCAGCAGCGGGCATGCCCCCTAAAAGTAAGAGGCGGAGGACAATGCCAATGCCACACCATGCACAGGGCTGGAACTGGTCTCACACCGAAGCGAAGTTGGCAGCTACTACATGACTTGCAGGAAAGCAGGAAAAAACTTGCGTGCCTTCAAAAGGGATAAAAGTGAAACTAACATCGATCAGGAGGTTCTCTGTGCTGTGTGCTGTACGTGCACAATTTCACTTAAAGCCTATGTTGCAAATGATACAGTGGAGAGCCCAGAGAGTTTGTATAATTCATCCACGTTCATACAACTAGTGAGGATCAGGGTTTGGTATCTGACTCCAAACCTATATTCCTTCCAAGAAACCATACACCGTGAGCCAAAAAAGAAAAAAAGAATTCAACCACTAGGTAGTTATTTGTTAGGGACTGTCTCAAGGCTTCTCTATTAAGATAAGTGTCGCCTAAGGAACTGCCCAATTAGTGAACTAATCTACCATCTCGTGACCTAGTGTTCTTACTGTATCAGGGAGTTCAGTGGATAATCCCCGGTGTGAGAGGAGCTCAGGGGACTGGAGACTAGGTAGCATTAGTGGTGGGCAGCAATTGCTCGGGAAGGGTTGTGTGGTGAGGGTGGCACCTCCAGACACCAAGTGGCACAGAGAGGAGAGGAGAAGGGATCCGGGGCGGGGCAGGACACGTCGCCTCACGGCCCTGTGGAGGGCACTCAGATGGAAGAGCTCTTTGGAAAGAGAGTCCACGCTCAGGCAGAGCTTTGGAAACAGACCTGGGTTTCAATCTGTGTGACCGGGGGTCAGTCATTTAACTTCTCTGAAACTCGGTTTTCTCATCTATAAAAATGGGGATGAGAGTTCCCTTCTCAGGCTGTGGCGACGATTAAACAACTAATGTAAAAGTGCCCATCGCAGTGCTCGGTGCACAGTAGGTGCTCATAGCTTTTCCACTCGGTTCAACAGGTGGAGCACAGGACAAAGGCAGGCAGACAGGCAGGGAGATCCAGCTGGGCTCCCCAGGCCCAGCGCCCCCCGCCCCTCAGAGCCCCCCGCCCCTCAGAGCCCCCCGCCCCCCAGCGCCCTGCCTGGCAGGCCTGTCCTGGAGCTGACTTAGGGAGCCCTGTGTATTTTCTTCCCACTTTTTAATGACCTTTGGAGTCTAACACAAGTCTGCCCTATTTCCTACTTCAGGCAGGAGGACAGAGCAGAAAAGCAGCTGAAGGCATCGGGGCCCTGGCAGCTCTCCCCCTGCAGCAGGTGCAGGCCGCAGGGCGCGTCTTCTCCTGCGCAGGCGGCCTGGCGGCTCTGAGCGGCAGCAGGCGAGGGGGTGCTCCTCGTGCACGGACCACTGTGCGGGGCAAAGCGGGCTAATCCGGCGTGTCAGCCAGGTATGTGCTCAGATGTCACGGGGCGGGGCTGGCGTGCAGGAAGGTCATGGCTGTTCCCCTCGCGGCCCAGAGAAGAGAGAATGTGAAACATGAAAAATAAAACCCTCCAAAATGCAAAATGAATAAAGAAATGAACACTTGTCAGGCTCCTCTTGGTGGCCACTGTCCTGTGAGGTGTTTCACATCTGATGCAAAGCCCATGGACATCCTGGGGTGACAACCCCATCAGGCGCTCTGTGGAGGGAAACTGAGGCTAGAGTGAGTCACTGTTAAGCATCAGCGCTGGGACCTGCACTCGTATTTTTAGACTTAAAGGAAGGGACTGACAATTCTCTCAACCTTTGGGTTATACAAAGAGCCGACTGGCTTGTTCTCAAATGGAAATGTCCAAACTGACAACACAACCCAGACTCACCAGAGAAATGGAAAGGGTGACGGCACTGGGGTTGGGCAGAAGGCCTCGGATTTCATTTGCTCACCACCCTTCCTTTACCACCACTACCCCGCTCCAAGCCCTCATCCGTCTGCCTCTGCTGGAAACAGGGGAGCTTCTGGTCCCATAAAGAGACACCATCCCCCAGCCCTAGAAGTGGCCTGAAGGTGGCTTCCGGAAACTTGCCAAAAACTGACTCCCTACCCCCCATAGCCTCTGACCGCTGTTAGAGTCCCTCCTGAATCGGTGCCATTTCCCCAAAGCCCCTCAGGCTAAGACACAGCCTTTCCTAGGTGTCTTGTGAGGTGAGCAGGTTGTCGCTCGGCAGAGAGTCAGGCCTGTTGAGGGCTGGGCGGGACAGGTTCCGGGAAGAACGGTCAGAACCGTCAGCATGTGGGGGACCGTGCGGGGAAGGCAAGCAAGGGAAGGTGGGGTGGATGGGGCTGTGGCCAGCCTGCGGCTCCTCCCCCAGCGTGGCTTCAATCCAGTCCTGCTCTGGGTGGCCCACTCTCTGTTCGTCTCGGCGCCCTATCATGCCCCACCCCCACTCTGCTCGTACTTTCCCTTTCCACACAGAGAAGCCTGGGCCCTACCCACTCCCCAACCCCCATCCTGACCAAGAGGGAGACAAAACTGGTGGGAACAAATCCACCGGGTCCCAGGTTTCATTTCTTCCTGGAAGAGCAGAGCCCAACAAAGGCTGCTCGGGTGCTTTCTGAATTTTCTGGATTATGAATTTAAAGAATAACTTCTAAACTTCAAGTTTACTTAGAGATGTGATCTATGAGACTGAGAAGGAGGGAGCGAGTTCTGCCGGAAAAAGAGCCTCAGCCATTAGTGTCTGGCTGTCTTCTGTGTATGTGCGGAGGAGCGGCGAGAAGAGGAAGAGGATGGAGACGAGTGGAGGACTTGAGGACGGTAACAGGCAACAGGTAGATAAGTGACGAGAATCGAGAAAAGAAGCAGTTGGAACACAATTGGGGGGTGGGGCACGTGGTGAGGATCTTCACACAGTCTTATGAAGGACAGCGTGGCACAACAGAAGGGGCAGCCTGGCATGTGATGATACGAGCGGGTAACGTTCACGGAGGGCTCGCCGCAGACCAGGGTCTGCCCTAAGAACTTTGCTTGTATCAACTCAGTTTCACAATTACTTCAGAAGACAGACACTTGTGCAAGTGGCTAAATGATCAAGCTGAAGTAAGAGCCCAGGTTAGCTGGCTGGCACCAACACCACACTCCTAACCCCGGTGCCATACTACATGGTAAGCAGGTGCTCCAGCAAGGGCTTTGGATGAGCAGAAGGAAGGGCGCTGGAGGGGAGGAATTCCTGGATGAGAGTCCCAGGTCTACCTTGGACAGCCAACTACGGTATTAAATTTCACTTCTCTCATCTTCAAAATGAAGATGGTGAGCCCTCCCTTGCCTCTCACAGGCTCGTTTTGAGCTCACATGAGGTGGTACGGGTGGAAGTGAATGGAGACCATACAGCTCCACAAGCACAAGGGGCCTCATACAGTCAGGGGCCACGGGTGACTTCACAGTGGCAGGAATACATAATCCCTGGAGTTAATGTGCCATCGCCTCCCAGCCCCCGATCAGTCCTCTTGCTCCTGCATGTAGGAAAAGCATTACTACTTTAATTAAAGACACCTTAATCCGAAGTGGTTCCAGAACCACCGGGCTCTCAGGAGCGGCCTTACCCAGGGAGCAGAGGCAGAATCCGTCCTGTCACACCCTGGGTGCAGAGGAGTGGCCAAGGCTAGCACGGGCACCAGTTCCTTCCCCTATCGCATCTCTGGAAGCTAGCGAGAATGAAGTTCCCCTGGAAAGGCGGGAGGGTCTGAGGAGCCAACTGGGCCGACGCCAGCGGCCAGGGCAGCTGGTGTCAGCCGAGCCCAAGTGGACAGGCCTCTGTTGGCTGGAGGACAAAGCTGTGCCTCCCACACCTTTAATTTTCAATAATGCAGGGACTAAAGAGGTGATATGGGGCTGCAGCCTCAGCCATCCATAACCCTAAACGACTGCTGCTACAGTGGTGGGGGCCGCTGAAGCACCTCCTCTGATCCAAGGGCTGTGGGGCGTCCAGCCGGCCTGGCTCTCACCCAGCACCTGCAACTGTCCCCAAGCCATCGGTGGGAGGAGAGAGTGAAGGTGCAGCGGGGCTGAGGCTCGCAAGCACGTCAGGAGCAGCGTCCCTCCTGCCGTCTGCCCTTGCTGGGCTGCCGCGGCCTAAGTGCCTGGCTGAGGCCGCAGCCCTCAGAGGCTTGCCTGTGAGACCCGTGCGCCAGCCCTCTCCCGGGGAGAAAAAAGCCCAGGGAGCCAGTCCCCCTCTCTCCCTCCTCTGTGTCCCTTACAGCATCCATTAACGCCACATGCAGGCTAACCGAAGGAGTGGGGGGGCCCAAGGGTGACTGATCATGTGCACACTCCGCGAATTAAAATAATTGCCACTTAATGCTTTGTGTATATTTCCTCAGACGGAGTGCATATGCGGCGCCTGATGCAATAGGATACGTTGGTGTTTGGGTATTTGCTGCTTTCGCTTCTCTGTTTTTGAAGGAATATATATTCGACAGATGTATGGGAAATAAATGAAGGCAAGGCCAACAAACAGCCACCGAGGGCAGGGCCCCAGGCGGCGCCGGCTGCCCGGAATGAGGTCAAGGCTGGGGAGCAGGGCAGGAGGAGGCTGGATCCCACAGGACCCGGAGTCCAGGATTCGAGCGCAGGCACTGGCTCGCCACTGGAAATCCAATTTTTCTGCTCGGTTTGGAGCCAGGGGTCAGTAACAATGTGGCTTGTCCTCAGGCAGGGGACACACCCGGTGGCTTGAGCTCCAGGCCAGTTAGAAGCAGAATCCCCAGAGGGGCAGGGGTGGAAGGGGCTGGCCGTCTGAGAAGGGAAAGGAAATATGTGGTGGCAGAGACCATCCTGCAGCAAAGCCCGAGGGGACTGGCGCTTCAGAGGGGTGGGAGCTGTGCCAAGACCAGAATAGCTCCTGGGGCTTCCTCGGCCCTGGGAAGCATTCGTGTTTTCCCTGACTGTCCAAGTGACGTACACACGAGGAACTAAAATGTCCAGCGGTCCTCCTGGGTGACGGGTGCCTTGCTGAGTTATCTCAGGGTCTGGCCCCTCGTGTGCAGAGGGAGAAGATGATACCGGTTCTTGGAGGGGTGTGTGGATCGGAGCTGAGACCCCAGAAGTGAGCAGCAGCCATACCCTCACGCCTAGGGCTCACCTTCCAGCCTAACGCTGGGCCCATGGAGTCCGGACATCCAGGGCTGCCAGGCCCTCTCCCCAAAGAGCAAGCGAGCACAGGGCACAAGGGGCGTCAGGTGTCTGGGGCCGCGGAGGAGGGCCATCAGCTCCCTGAACCACTGGTGGGCTGCGGCCTGCTCCTGTGTGGTCCGTGGCCTCTGCACATCTGTGGCTGCTGCGGCCAGGGGAGGGAGCCCATGAGGCTTCAGTAGCCCAGGGGGACCCTACCTAGCTGGGACAGGTCACAGAGCTGTTGCTATACCTTGGGATAACCATACTTCTTTTCTTAAGGTTGGGGGTGGAGAGGTGGAAGTGTGTGACCCTGGCTCTCAGGAAAGAGCTGGTGTGAGACTTACAAGCATCCTCCTGGAGATTTAGGGTTAGTCCTCTGGGAGACATCCCTACTGTGAGAAAAGGAGCTCAGTTCTGAACTTGTCAGTCTTTGTTCCGGAGTAGGACTTGGACGAGCAGGCCAGCCTGCCTCCCTCTCTCCCTTCCTCCTCCCTCCTCTCTCCATCCCTCCCTCTTTCGGCAGGTACCTCCTGCCAGCACGGTTCTCGGGGCGGCTGTATGACTGCCCGCCCGCCACGGGGTATCTGTAAACTTGACCAAGCCATGTGCACCCACCTACAGGTACATCCAAGCAGCCACCCTGATTCCTTCTCTAGACTATGAACCCCTTGAGGGCAGGAGCCATGTCCTTGCGGACAGTGTGGCCAATGGCCAGCACAGCGCCTCACACAGAGAAAGCAGTTGAAGAGTGCGGGCTGCTTGGGGGAAAGGATGGACGATGCCACTCTCGGGCCTGTGCTACAATCCTGAGAATAAAGTCCAGTCTATCCCAAAGTCACTGGATCTGCCTGCCCTTGATCTTCATGCTGGAAGGAAGTCGCTTGCCACGGAAAGTGATTTTGCCTGAGGATTTGGTGCTGGGCCACGGCTCAACAGGGCCAGCTTACCAACCACACTAGGAGAATTCTCCACTGTCACCTTGCTGAAAATCATTGTTTAAGCTTCTGCAGAGTAAGATGTCTCTTCTGACTTGCAGCCACCTGTCAGGTCTGTAATTACACTTCAAGCTTCTAACAAAACCTTTTCTGAGGGTGTGGGCTCCAGCTCCAGGAGACAGACTCAACTGAGGGGCCGAGGGATAATTCTTTGAACACCTGATGAACTTGATCAGGGGGTGTCAATCAGGCCTAGAACATCTGTGCCCTTTCCTGACCACTGGCCAGTTATAACCAAGCCACTTCTAGCTACCAGCATTACTCTAGGCCCAAGCAAACCTTCACGTGTCCTGGGACCTCCAGCCCTATGGCTGTCCACTTGCCGCGTCTGTAGCATGTGTAGACGGCACATTTCCTCAAGCCTCAGTCTCCCTGAGCGCTCCCCACTAATTACACTGTCATGTCAGTTATTTATTCCTCAGAATGAGTTCAAGTTGCTGCTGTGTTCTCACCTCTCCCAGGGCTGGCTTCAGTTAATTATGAAATGAAAGGCGATGGTGTTTTTCTCTCCACTCTCCTGAAATCTCCTCAGAGAGCAAGGAACCTGAGGAGTAGCAGCCAATCCTCCCAGAGCCCGACTCTCTCCTCCATGTCCCCAAATCCAATCACCAGCTAGACCCTCCCAACTTCCCTGGCCTATGGTGATCACACGCTCCGAGATATTTCTCCTGCTAAGCTGGACTCGGATGCAACAAATATTTATTTATTGAGAGCTTTTGTGTTTTAAATTATTTTAAATTGTGGTAAAAGACACATAAATAAAAAACTTTACCACCTTAATCGTTATAAGTGTCCAGTCCAGTAGTGTTAAGTACATTCACATCACCGTGCAGCCAATCTCCAAAACTCTTCATTCTGTAAAACAAACTTTGCACCAATTAAACAACTCCCCCTCCTTTCTTAAGGCGGAGGGTGGAGAGGTGGAAGTGCGTGAACCTGGCTCTGGCGACCACCATTCTGCTCTCTGTCTCTATGACCTTGACTACTCCAGGCACTCATACAAGTGAAATTATACGGTATTTGTCTTTTTGTGACTGGCTTATTTCATTTAGTATAATGTCCTTATCCATGTTGTATCATACGTCAGAATTTCCTTCCTTTTTAAGGCTGAATAATATTCCACTGTGCAGATAGAGTACATTTTGTTCATCTGTTCGTCCACGGGGACACTTGGGAGTCTACATTTTGGCTCTTGTGAATAACGCCTCGATGAACACAGGTGTGTGAATACCTCTTTGTACCTTTCGATCCTTTAGGACACATACCCAGAAGTAGAATTGGTAGATATGGTAGTTCTATTTTAAATTTTTGAGGAACTGTCGTACTGTTCTCTATTTTACATTCTCGTCAGCAGGACACAAGGGTTCCAATTTCTCCACATCCTCGACAGCACTTGTTATTTTCTATTTCTGTTTTGCATTGCGTTGTGTTTGTTTCAGTAGTAGTCAACCTAGTGGGTGTGAGGTAATGATTTTCTTTCACGTTTTAGACACTGTGCTCGGTGCTCGGCACATATAATCTCATTTAACACTCCAGCACATCAACATTCAGTTGGTGGCCGCTTGCTTCCCTGCATCGCTGCTTATCTTTGGGCGTGTGTATGTACTTCTCGCCTCCAGCAAGCCACCTCTCCTTACAGCCTGCACACATGCACAGTCACGCAGGTTGCCAGCAGAGCCTTGACTTAGTGGATACCCGGTGAACTAATGAGTTAATGGTATTGCAGGCATAACGAGTAGTTAGGGATGTCTCTTTTTGGATTGGGGGTCCCTAGAGATCTGACCACAGAGATGCCACTCTATCCATGCCCAAGCCCATGCCCAAGCCCAGCACATTATACAGGATCAGGGTTTTCCTTACCAGCTGAAAGCAAACTCGCAAGTACGGGCCAGTCCTAACTGAGCACTATGTGTCCGTACTGTCTCAGCTTGTGCATGAAGCAGGTACTCGAAAGCATGTCCTGTAATAGGGTCTGACAAATGCCTTCTCCAACAATGACAGCTGACACTTTTGAATGTTTGCCCTGTGCCCTGCCCATTTCTTACATCACCGACTGATTTAATCCTCATAGCCCAATGGGGTAGGTATGATCATCTCCATTTCACAGATGAGGAAACTGAGGTCTCAGAGGAACACAGGCACTTTCTCAAGGTCCCACAGTGAAGAGGTCACAAAGCTGGGATTTGACACCAGAGCCTGTGCTCTTAACCTCTCTGATCTGCCATCCTTCCAGGGATGTCCAGCTTTGGGGGCCTACCCCAGTTTCATGGAAGGCGAACACAAGCCCAGACCTAGTTCTCTCAGTTGGAGCTAGTGGCCTCCCTGGGTGGAGCACGGGCCTCAGTCACCTGCCCCCTGTCCACAAAGGTCCTGCTGTCTGTCAGCAGCTTTGAGGATGCTCACCCTCAGAGCTGCTCCTGGAGAGGACAGGAGAGCCTTTCGTGGTGGGGACTGGGACGCTGCTCTTTCCATTGCTGCTGCTGCCCTTCTGCCTGACGAGAGCAGATTCCCCGGGGTTAGGGGACCCCGAGGGGCTTTGGTCAAAGAGACATGTATTCTTAGAGCCCCCTTACCCCTAGATCCAAGTAAAATCTCAGGAGGTTTCTGTGATGGGGAAGTGAGCAAAAACTCTTTTAACTGAGTTTTAAAACTAATCATTCACTCATTTATTTGCTGAGCCAACTGTAGCCACATGCCTAAATTAATGCCCAGAACCTAATCTTTGCTCGATAAATATATTTTTCTTCCCTTTCCCCGCCCTGCCCTCCAGCCCGTCTCAGGGGGCTGGACAGCTGACTAGGGCGAGCCCGCAGTTCTCGGCACAGGAGCACCAGGCTCTGCCTTCGTCTTTCTCCACGAGGAAAACCACCAGCGGCAGAAAGGGCAGCCGGAGTCCATCCGTTCACCTCAGCAGTCAGACACACTGACAGTCAAGAAAGGTGAGTAGCTGGAAGGAGAAGCCACAAGTATGTGGCACACTCGCCTGGGTGGTCGTCAGTCTAGCTGATGGAGGCTGGTCCCTGCTGTCATAAATTCAGTTGTAAGTAAGCACTCGTATCTCTCTCGTTCCCACCTCATGGGTGCAAAAGGAAAAGCACACAGTTGCAGATGACATCCGTCGAGGGAGGGGCAGGGATTCATACTTGCCCACATCCTCCGACCAAACAAACAAGGAAAAGGTGACCCCGCTGGTCACCTGTGCTTTAAACATCTGGAGTTCCCTTTGGGCGCTGTGTGAAAAATTATCAATGCCAAAGAGTGGGCTGGGGGAAAGTTTGGGGGTGATAAGGAGGAAGCGTCCTTTCCCCTCAGGTCCATCGAAAGGAAGAGTCCCTCATGGGCTAACGGAAAGGCTATCGGGTGAGGGGCCAAATGATCCGACCTTCTTGGCTTCGGAAAAGTTACACCTCTGTGTTTCCTTTGGTAAAAGCAGGGCGGTGGCTGGGGGTAAGGCAGAGAGCTGTCCTTAGGTTTTTCTGTGTTAGTAAGAAATCGTAGCGGTTGCTCAATAAATTTGCAAAACTGGCAACGATAAAGCTAAACACACACACCAGTGACTCAGTAATCCCCTGAGGGACTACACTCAACTGAAGTACATGTATGTGTTTACTATTTTTTAAAAACCAACTAAGTATCCATCATAGCGGAATGAGTAAAAACACAGTGGTCTGTTCACACGATGGAACTCTACACAGCAATAATTATGAACAAATAAAACTCCAGGCCACAGTGTGAATGAATCTCACAAAAATAATTTAACATGAAGAAAGCTAGACCAAAAAAATACCTGGTCTAGCTTCGATTCCATTTATATAAAGTCCGAAAAATGGCAAAACTGATCTACGCGGTTAGAAGTCAGAACGGCGGTTACAGGAAAAGAGGGCAGTGACAGGAGGGCAACACCGGGACGCAAGTACAGTTCTGTTTCCTGACCCGGGTGCTGGCGTCAGCCCTGAGGATGCATCAAGCTGCACTGCACTCTGACAGTTCTTGCATTCTGCCGTATGCACATTACAGTTCAAGAAAGTTTAAATTTAAAGTATTTATTTTAAAATATCAAATCATGGACCTGCGGTATTTTGAACTAAAAAAAGAAAAACCCTCAGTAAGATAAAAATTTGTTCCTGAGGTAACCCCTATTTTTAGGCATCTGAAGAGATGAGCAGCCCTGCTGGTCCCAAGAATGAGAGAAGTGGGGGCTCCTGACCAAGGGAGATGGCCGGCTTCTCAGAGAGAGCAGGTAACATGGTTACCTGTTCCAGGGGTGACAGGAAGTAAAAATATGGTCACTGGCCCCAAAGAAACCAAGGTAGGGGAGGATAGAGAAGAAAGAGGAGGAAGTCCTCCAGAAAGACGGACGGCACCCAGAGCCGGGGCCCGGGGCCCACGGGGCCCGCGGGAGGCTGGGTTTTCCCCACGGCCACCCTGAGCAGGAGGCACTTGGTGTGTGACAGAGTTGCTTTGCTGGTAATTATGTCCTGCTCAGACAGCAAGGTGATAGATCATCTCAGGGGAGGCTCCTTAATTGAAAAAGTGTCAATAGATAAGGAGCAATAAAAGCTTTTTCAGTGGACAGCCTGGTTTCCTTAGCTCTGTCTGCTTTGGTTTCGACCTGTCTGCTGATGCCGCTCCACCAGGAAGGGCCCTCCTGGGTCCCTTCTAGCTCTTACCTGGCACGCCTGTCTCCCTGAAGGAGGGGTGGGCAAGCACGTTTCTCACCAGAGGGCAAGGCCTCCACTCCTTTCCCGTCAGGAAAATCCACCCCCAAATCTCTGAATCAATGTTCTAAATGAACCAATGAGTAAATGTCCCAAACTGTCATTCAGTTTATCCTCGCTGATGACAAGAATGATCTGGAGACGTTCTAGGTCCTTAACTTTATGTTACTTCTCCTTCCAAAGACCTCTGAAGTTGTTTCCTACCAGAAGCGGCAGGAGAGAATAACTCAGAGCCCCACTTTAGTCTGTGAGCAGTTGTGAAGAAAGTCTTTGTGTGTGAAGGGGAAGCGAAGTCTGAATTATCACCTACCAAAAGGGGACAGCCGGTATCTTCACTGATGAACTCACCCACAGAATGTACTGGACACCCACCACCCACGAGCCGGAACCGCGTCTCCCTCTGAGCCTGCCCTGACCAATACAGTAAGCATTTCGTTTACCCCACATTGAGCAGTGGCGCCATCAATCCTCGGGAACACAGTGGAGGCCCACGAGCTGAATGATGGGGGCTAAGTGGATTCAGAGCTCTCTATCACAGCCACAGAGCTTGATTAATGGTCTGCTGTAAATTGAAAAGGTGGTCTCTGTGCTTCCTGGCCCAGGCCGGTACACTTCCATCAAACTGTGATATACAGTTACGACTCAGATGAAGACGTACTCAAAGCCGGGAAGAGAGAGCGGGTAAGGGAATCAGGGCTCACTGTCTCACTGCCACATGGACTAATTCAACATAATGAATTATGATAAGGCTTATGGTAAATGTCTGGATTTAGGTTAAATAAATTTACCTGACTTCAAGATGGGGGAGCCCTAGCTCAACAGCCATTTACACACACACACACACACATATATATATATATATTTTTTTAACTGAAGGATTTAGATAGCCATAAGCTTTTCTTTTTAAAGACAAGACTATCATATGATGGTTAAAATGTAACATCAAGCTACAGTGTTGGACATATGATGGTCAAACAGAACAGATAATAAAATTCCTGCACACATCTCCAGACAGACCACTGTGAGTATTGTGTTCAGTCTGGCTTCACGCTGAACTACTGTGAGCCCAAAGGAAGTTGCCCAGGGCAGTGAGGGATCCGGAAGCCGTCTCATATGAGGAGGATTTGAGAACTGAGGACCATCAGAGGAGGTTAAGACAGAAACAGAAAGTTCAAATTCGTTTTCAAATTCTAAAAGTACTACTGGAAGAGGAATTGGCACTTTATGCTGTACAATAATAGAAGAGGGTAGAATGAGAGCCAATGAATGGGTTACAGGAATTTTTTTTTTTAACATAAGGAGGAATTTCCGACAATTAGAGAGGTGAGACAAGACAATAGAATAGCTAGTGGGTACCGCCACGTGGAAGAATGTTTAAGCTCCTTTCCTCCTTTAGGAATTGGGCAATCTATGACCTCCAGAGCCTCTTCTAATGGCTATGGTCAATAATGACTTCAGATAACCACTGATTCAGCTTTTCTTAGTGCTCCTTGCCATGAGTCACCTCTCAAGACACAGAGGGGGTATGAGGGCTTGGCCTGTCTCAAGGGGCCTGGCTTCCTGGTATTTTCCATAGATGTCTTTGAAACACCCTGGCACTGGGTAAAACTGTTCCCAGAAAGCCACAACTCCCCCCTCGTGTGTGACATAGAAGGACTGAGAGATAGTCCAGGGGCTCTCAGAGTCCCGAAGGGCCTTTGCAGCCTGACCGTCCTGCTTTTTTACTTGGTAGGTAAAATGTAATAATCACGAAATTTACCATCTTAAAATGTACGATTCAGCAGCATTGAGTACGTGCACACTGTTGCACGCCAGCACCACTACTCAGCTCCAGAACTCTCACCCTACTGCTCAGTGCCACCGTGAAGCTAAAAAGTCATTCCCCAAAGCTGTTTCTAGCACTATCGGCCAGGTGCTAGATGCCACTGCTTCTCCGGGGGCTCACCATAGACGTGACTGTTCCTCTCTCTGCGCGTACTTTTGTTCCTACTTAAACAAGCTTCTGGAATCTATACAGCAGTAGAGGTTCATGCCTGTCCTTGATTCCAGGTGAACACGTGATGCCCATGCATAGTCTGTCTTCTGTTTGCTTTGGCAGGGAGGGTAGCTTAAGAAACCTCTTTTTATGTTGGGACTGATGACCATCCCTGGGGAAAGGGGTCAGCTTTGGTTCAGTTTCACTTTTTTCTGAAGGTAAAAGCAAAATGTGATAATCACGGGTTCAAGGAGTGTTCCAGTTGATCTGACTGGCTTGGTGTTAATGTAAACAGTTAATTGCAGGCTTGCAGGACTTGAAGAAATGAAGGTAGCTTTAATTAATTCCAGTACATGCCTTGCAATGTTTACATTCCAAATTACCTTCAAGTCAGAAGTATGTGGCCCAGAACCACAGTCTGGGGGCAATAAAATTCCACTGGCTGCCGCTTCCAGCATCTGGAAGTCATTTGCTAAAAGAGACAGAGTTTGCTATTTGGAAAAGTTAGCTGTGCTTCGAGAGAGATGAGGTGACACTGGCTTTCCCCTAAGTTGCTGACATACGGGAAGAACCAAGCTAGTTCCAGAGTGAGAGTGAAGTCCTATGGATTCTGAGCAGAGGGAAGAAACCCCTACCGTTTGCTGACCTCAGCATGAAAGGAAGTCTAGGACAAGAGCCTGGGAAAAAAACGTTATCCCAAAGACCAGGATTCAATTTCTAGAAATTATTTTATGTTGGTACAGATGCCAGCCCTGGGGGCTGCCAAAACTGGGGGGTTGTCTTCCTTTTCCCGCTCCTTTCCTACCTCGGAAAACTCCATCTGCATTAAGAAGGGTGTTTGGAGGCAACGGTTGGTTTTTCTGATGTTGTACTCGGGAACATTACAAGCTGACTGCACGATCTCCAAAGCACACTGGGTCCCAGCGCACCGTATGTACTGAGAGCTGGAACCCGCTGAATGCAAGACTCCTGTGAGCAGAAGGCCCCTGCAAGTTTCATCTAGTCTGTGCCTTTAAGCAGAGCTAATTATAAGCCACTCTAGACTTTCAGTCACCTACCATATTGTTTCCCTCTTCAGATCCCAGAAAGGAGGGCTGGATTATGAAACATACTTTGCATTTGCTCCTTTGGAAGTCAAATTTCCAAATGAGTCAACAATAGTAAAGGATTTACAATCTCTCTCTAAACAAATCAAAACTTCATGTAAATCCTATTATTTGTCAATGTCATTCTGCCTCCCACTCATTCAAAAGCCAAGTTAGATGTGTTGGTGATTCAAGAGTTCTACACTCTCTCCTTCTCTCTGCCCAGAGGGGCAGGGGACAGGATGTTACCCCACCTTTCCAGTTGTGGGGAATTGAAGGGAATAAAAATGAGCTGTGGAGTCAAACTGACCTGGATTGAGGACCTAACTTGGGTTAACTTATTTGGTTTCTCTGAGCCTCTGTTTCATTGCGTGTAAAGTGGAGGTAATATTAAAGTCCTCTGATGGGGCTGTCAAAGGGCTAAATGAGCTAAGAGTTGTACAGGGCTTTGTACACTAAGTGCTCCCTGCATGG
The DNA here is from genome assembly GCA_004026545.1 of Mormoops blainvillei. NCBI lineage: Eukaryota > Metazoa > Chordata > Mammalia > Chiroptera > Mormoopidae > Mormoops > Mormoops blainvillei. The sequence goes on along the minus strand of PVJD01010542.1, from coordinate 25,673 downwards.
AGCCCTCCAGGCAGCTGAGTGGCTCTGAGGACCATGCCTCTCTCATACGCTCCCAGACCAATGTATGTGACAGCAGGGAGCACCTGGCACACCTGGATGCTCCCTCCTGCAAACTGCCAGACCTCAGCAGTCCCATGCACTGTGTTACTATCTGGCATTCCGCCCCCAGTTCTTGTCACTTCCTCATCCCCTCCTTCCTGTAAGTTGCTGCCAGAAGACAGGGGCCACACCTGTGTGGATCACTAGCATAATACAGTGCTGGCAGTGCCACCTGCAATGCAATGCTCAATATACTTTCTAAAATGATCAAGATGACATCATTGTTACATGTTACCCCACTAAAAACTAAAACGCCTTGCTTCTTTCTCTAATTCACTTGGACAATCATGGACCGAGTTCTTCATATCCTATCATGTGGATGTTTAAATGATTCCTATAATTAAGCCATTTGGGGTCTTTACTACGTAGGTCAGCCTTTCACCAAGTGTAGTCCAAGGATGAACCACGCCAAAAATCACATGGGGTGGTGGGGTGGTGAGGGGAGAGGGTGTGCTATGAAAAATGCAGATTCCTGGTCTGCACCCCAGACCTCCTGAATCACTGTATGTAGGGATAGAGCCAAGGATCTTCCCTAAATAAACCCACCTGGCATAGCCTCTGTGGTTCCAGGAGCTTCTGTTTCTACCTTTACTTTTTAGAATCTACAACAGTGGGCAGCTGTACTGGTCTTGGGGTATTCAGGGTGTGGTCAATTAATTAGTTACATATGTGGGTTTAAGCCAGAGGAACGTGCACCTCCCACCTATCAAGAGACCATGCAAATCCAAGGCACCAGAGGACAGGCAAAGTCTCTCAGGACTTCAGAATCAGCAGTATAGAAAGAACACTCTGTCCAGAGCCTCAGAAGATGAAGCGTCCTTTCCAGGCAACATCCCTGGGCTTGTCCCAGTCCTTCGGGATGGATGGCTCTGTAATTTTTTTAGAAAGTGCCCTGGGTGGTTACAAAGCCCAGTAAAATTTGAGACCCGCAGTTTAAGGCCATGCAGCTCCACCCTCCCACCCCTCAGCTCGGCCGAGAGGAAGCACCACGTAGAGCAAAGGCCCACAAACCCTGGGAAGCTGGGAGCTGGGTTCTAGTCCTGGCTCTGCTGTCTCCAAGGATCCGCTTGATCCTGCACAGGTTCCTGAGTATCTTGGAGGCTTAACTTGTCTTAACTCTTAAATAAGGGGAGTCAAGCTAGATCGGAAGCTTTCAGATTTTGTTTTGGCAATGAAATCATTCTTACAGAAGCAACCTAACCAGTACCTGGACACAGAAAACAGATTGAAGTGCGTGGGCAAGTACCACCGGCATCAGCCCTGGGGGCTCTTCAGCAGGATCCTGGACAACCCAGATTGCAGCTCCGAATCCTCTGGGCCGCTTGAACTAAGGTCCAGGTCACACTTGCAGGTTTGTACGCCCCCAGACTCCACCCCAGGAGTAGAGAGATGGTCGTCAGCATGACTATGAACAGCTATGAAGAGCTGGCTGGCAGGAGGATGTCTCACAGTTTCAACCAGGTGTCCCACAGGTGGCTAAGAGTGGGCTCTGGGAAGCAGGTGGAGGTTTGGGAAAGGAGGTCCAGCCTCCCCTCCTCCTTCCCCGCCCCAAGTCTAACTACAGGGGATGTGCAGGCCCCAACAGCCTAATTCCCCTGACAGCAAATGGCCACTGTTTCGTTTCCTATCACTGCCAAGCAGGAGCTGTCCCCAGAAAAACACCTGGAAGGCCTCGGAAGCAATTCCTCACTGAATGCAAGACTTCCTCCAAAGCATATTTGCACATGAAAGACCCCAGATAAGACCGGTGGCAAATCAACCTGTTTAGCATGTTTTTAAGCCATGAAGTTTCAAACTTTTTTGACTGACCGATCCTTTTTACAAGTAAAATTTATTGAACATTCTTTGGAAGGCTGTGAAACACAGAGGCATAGTTTCAGAAGGGGGTTTTGGGAAATGGCTGACATTCTGAGGATTTAGAGGTGGGGGCAAGCAGAGGTGGAATTATTTTTAGGGGTTTTCCCCCCTTTATTTTTATATTGTACGGGACAAAAGACTACAGGACTGAACTTTATGAAGACTGAAGTCCCAAAACTCAAACTAGCCATATGTGAGCCATCTCAGGCGCCTCCAGTTTGCTCTCTGGCAGAGCCTCGGGACAAGACAGCAGACACGAAGAGGGCCACCCGCACCAGGCGTCACTGCTCCTAGAAGGCTGCCTGCCGGCCCTGCATTCAGCCCCGGAGTGTGTCAGACTGCAGAGTGCGCAGGCCGAAGGGGTGCTGTGTCTGCTCATTCCATGCTGCCCACCATGGACCACGGTCTGGGAAATGTCAGTCTGCACAGCCAAACACAGCATCTGGAAATTTCCAAAGTCCCTTCCCCATCTCAGCAGCCTGCCACCCACTGGGATGAGCAGCACAGCAGCCTTCCTTGGCAGGTAAGACAGGTATGGCTAAGAACATGGGATCTAGAGCAAGGCTATCAACCTGGGCTCAAATCCTGGCTCTGCCACCCTGAGCGCCCCAACTGCTGGCAAGTTCCTTAACATAAGTTAACCTACGTAATATGCTTAGAACAGTGCACAGTGCCTGGCATACGGAAACGCTCGAACGGGGTCTGCTGTTGATAATGTTATATCACAATTTGGCCTCCCTAGTAAACTGTTTTGGGGTAGTGGGGAAGAGATGGCGCAGCCTGAGAGGTTTCTGAACCTCTAAATAGATGCACAGCTGAAAGGAAGGTATGGAGATGGGGAGAACATTCATGATAAAAGATGTTGTCACATAGGAGAGGAGCCCCAGGTTGGGGGCCAGGAGAGCTGGCCTCCACCTGTGGCTCCACCATGAACTGGCTTTGTGACTGCAGACAAGTCTCTCAGCCTCGGCTTCCTCCTGACTGAAATGATGGGGTTGACATAAGCCATCTCAGAGTTTCTCCCAGCTTCTAAATTCCATGATCCCAGGCCAAGTACTGGGTACAGGAAAGGCTGGCGGTAGCGTGGCAGAAAGAGCCAGACTGAGTGAAGAACCACCCCCACGGTGTGCACCTGTGTGCTGGCTAGCAGCTCAGGGAAATGGAGGTTCAGACGCCTCCCTCAGCCCCTGCTGAGGAGCCTCTGCCCTGTCGTGGTCCTCGAGCAGCTCAGGACGGAGCTGCTGCCCGGGCAGACAGCATCCTGAAAACATACTTGCACAGCTGCCCTCCAGCTACTCAGGGCTGTGTTCATCTAGGTAAGAAGGTAACGTCCTCTTCCAGATGAAAGCTTTGTAACAATGTAAAGCTCCTGTGCTCGGCTGCTTCTCTCATCCACACACTTGGTTGGCTGTGCACGGCATCGCTTTCTCTCAACCTTCTTTGTGCCCAGGTGTCGACACAGAGAAAACCTCACCTTAGCTCAGTGTTCGAATGCAAAGGGCATTTTTTTCTTTCAACTTTATTTTGTGTTCGTTTCAGGTGTACAGCTTAGGGGTTAGACAATCATACCCTTTGCGTAGTGCTCCCCTTGATAGTTCCAGTACCCCAACTGGTACCATACACAGTTATCACAATATAATTGACTACATAAGAAGTATAAGTTGGCAGTTATAAAATAGTCATGGGGACGTATGTAGAGCATCTTTTGAGTTTAAAAGCAACTGGCCATTCTCTCATGAACCTATGTGCCTGTGCGGTACACAGAGGGCTTGTGCACCAGGAGGTGTGGACCAGAGAGCCCTCTGGGAACGCTTAGTGGCCTATAAAGAACTCTGCTCTCTGTACCTTTACAGAGAGAAGGACACGGGGGGTGGGCGGCCCTGGACATTCGTTCACGTGAGCTGGCATGGAGTCGCTCTGGCTCTGCTCATGCGGCAGAACAGTGACAACACAGGGGGACAAAATATGTTACAATGGAAGCCATTTCACATGTTCAGAGAAACCTGGCACCAGGAGATTTCCCAAGTGTTGGTTTAGTGCATCGAATGTGCTTCTTGTTGCTGCCATGGCTGGCCTGGTGAGGCCTGATGTGGAAGGAGGCGGGGCAGACGTGCAGCTTCTTCTAGGGCTTATACCTTCTCAAATGCCCCGCACCCCTTCACACACAGAGAGGTACTCGCACACATGCATGTCACATGCATGCACAGAGGTCTGAACTGGCTCTGGCTGACAGAGCTGTGGCTCACCAGGGTGCACTCGCTGGTGTCTCACTTCCCGCCACGGTTCAGAGCCCTGGACAGACATCCCCTCATCCGTCCTCGTCTGAACTCTCAGAGCTCTGACGGGAGCGACACACACTGCTTGCTCCCGCCCTGCCTTCATAAGTGGGGGGAGACTGAACCATCCACCCAGACACACATGTGGCTCTTCTTGAGAAAGCATCCCCCTCCCCACAAACTCCATCTCTGTCCACCTGCCCAAAAACAGGGCACACTCCCTGTGAACAGGAGGGAATTGGGATAAAAGTCCAACGAGACCTGTCTCTGCCCCGAAGCAGCTCATTTCCCCAAACACTCTGCTTTTCAGGGCCACCACCAGTCCCAGGCGCGCTTGGGTGGGACTTACTGGACAAAGGCGCTCGCTTCCTGCACAATCTTCCGAGGCAGCCTTGCCCATGTAGACGTATCCACTGATGCGTTCTCTTACAGCTAAACGTGATCCCCCAAATTCACATGTTGAAGTTCGAACCCTCAGTACTTCAGAATGTAACCACAATGCAAAACAGGGCTTTTACAAAGGCAACTAAGTTAAAATAAGGTCATTAGGGTGGATCCTAATCCAATTTGACTGGCGTCCTTATAAGAAGGGGAATTTTGGACACAGACACACACAGAAAGAAGACAACGTGAGGACACAGGGAGAAGATGGCCATCTACGAGCCTAAGAGGGGAGCCTCAGAATGAAACCAACCCTGCCCACACCTGGATCCTAGACCTCTGACCCCAGAAATGCAAGAAGAGTCATCTCTGTTGTTTGTTTGAGTCGCCCAGTCCACGGTGCTCCGTTACAGCAGCCCTGGCGGGCTCATACAGATCCCTTCACTCATCTTCCAGTCTGTAGGGCTCCGGCACGGCTGGAAGCCACATGCTTGGGCCAAGAGAACGCCGGCTCTGACACCACAGCCTACTGGTTAATGCGGAGGCTCCACTGCGCAATTCCGGTCTCTGCCCTGGGCTAAAGGAGGAGGTGCAGAGGACTGACGGTAGAGACAGGTCAGAAGCAGGCAAGTCGAAAGAGGAGGCAGGGTCCCGAGCCACGCCCACAGCACCAGGCTGCTGCCTCCCACCGCATGATGGGCCAACTCTGCGTCTTGCTCTTCAGCCGCCCCTGCTGCCCCTGGCACTCAGGTTCCACGTTTACAAAGCCTCCAGGCACCACACAAGCCCCTCGCCAGAGCGAAGGCAGCGATATTCAGCCAGGGCACCCTGTCTGAAGGCCACCAACCCTGAGACGGTGCCACAGGCTGCCCCAATCCTAAGTTAGAACATGAAGGGCAGAAAAACAAAACAGGCCAAAAGACCATTCTTCTGATGAGGTGATGTTTACTGAATTGCGTGCGTGTGTGTGTGTGTGTGTGTGTGTGTGTGCTGAATGAATCATATGTAAGATTCAACATTTCAAAACACTAAACAGGTGTGGATGCATTTTGATGAGTAAGCTTTAGATGTATTTGACCCTTTTAAAGAAAGAGCATGGATGTGCAAGAGGTCAGTCGCCACTCCTTATCGACATGCAGCCCACCCTGCCCCCAACCTTGACTATCAGCGGCGAGAGGACACAGACAGAGGCAGGACAGCTCCAGCCCAGCAACGCAGAAAGTCCCTCAGGCTTCCAATGGGGCAGAGATACAAGAGAAGGGTCTTCTAGGAACTGGTGGCCTTGTAAAACTCACTTTTGGAAAAGCACAGAGTAAAAGGAGGCGAGGGCCTCAGCAGCTGCCCTGCCGCCTCCTCTGGAAGACGAGTTTGGCGTTCGCTCTCAGCTGTTGGGCCAGCCTGGCACTCGGGGGGTGAAGGTGGAGGGGGGCCATTGGGCACAGCCTCACGCTCCTAATATCTTCTTCCCCTCCTACCAAAACACAGGCCAGGCAATCTCCATCCTCATGTCCCAGTGGTGGAAGAGTCCCTCAGCTGAGGGCCACGGGTGGTGAATGGAGGGCTGGGGATGGTTGAATGGGTTAAATAGCTTCAGATGAGGTCTCTGGGTAGAAATTGTCTGTGCGAGGTTCACAGACTAGCCAAGGTGGCCAGAATTTAGTTCGTAAACATTTGCCGGTCACAAAAGTCATCCAGTCTCAAAAGCTGTATCCTTTTCAGAAACCCAAACACTTCTTCTTGTAAGTGGACCAAAAGTTACAAATTTTTTCCTAATAAATCAGTTGGATCATACTCCTTTTGTCATATTACTGACCCAGAAACAAATCTTAAGTGTTTTCACAACGGCCTCCCAACCACAGTGATGGCTCATTCAATTGTGAAGCCTGCCTACAGTCTCCTCTCATTCTTACTTTTAGCCAGTTAACTAAGGAACATTGTATCAGGAGTGAGACCTGAGCTCCCAACCACTGCCACAGCCAGGATGGGAAATCCTTGGGAGATCTCTTCAGCGTCCAGGGCCTCTGTCCCTACTTGGAAAATGGTATCTGTGACGCTCCTTCAAGCTCTGCTTTGCGGGACCCTATTATTCCAATTTTTCTGAAGGAGATTAGCCTAGCACACTACTTTCTCAGCATGTTTATAGGTGCTATGTGTGAAGTCAAGACAGTTTGGAGGTAACCTGAGTTCTTCACTGTAACACTGCTCTGAACCTTGAAAATGCTATTAAGCATCTCCGTGATGCTCCAGCAGGGGAACCAAGCCTGTGGCATTTCTGACATAAGGGATAAAGTCTAACCATCTTTAAAGATTTCCCAAGATTGGAAAGCTTTTTAAGACTTACAGACAGGAAAGCAGGATAGGGAGTTGCCTTCTAGGAGTGAAGCTTCTACTAATGCCCTTTAAATGGTGGCACAGAGAAAGGATGCCATCGGCCCTGAGTTAGCCCAGCCCTGGAGCTGAGTGTTGCCCCAAATAGTGTTCTTGGGGTGCTCCAGGCCATGCCCACAGCTTCCTGGGCAGACCCAGCTCTGAGTACTTAGGACAGGAAGTGGGGTACATGCCGAGATCACAGGGAGCTGTCCAGTGTTCACAGGCTGAAGTGACCCTGGCTAGAAGTGGCTCTGTGGCTTGGGGGTCCTGGGCAAGCCAGCTTTCATCATGCCCACTCTCGGCTATGTCACTCTCATCCTGGCTGCTGCCCAGGGTAATTTCCTTGGACATTTCTTGTCTTTGGATTTTCCAGCAGTTTCCTGATGCAGGTCCTTCTGCCCACCCTCTCGAGAGGCCTTCTCTAACCATCTTCAGGGCCCTCTGAGTCCAGGCCCTTGAATCCTTTAGCCCTGAAGAGTCTGAGCGACACAATTTAGCACATAATTATACATCCTCTCATTTTTCAAAGGGTGCCATTGTTTTCCCCAGCCCAGATCACAAATGCTCTGAAGGAATGTCATCCCATTTAGTGATGCCACCAAACACAAAGCTGAGCAAACAGTAGGTACTCAATAATGAATATTAATTCATTTTGGATGGTAATCAGGACCTGTCTTCCCAGCAATGTCTTTTTTAGAAAAGATTTTATGTATTTATTTTCAGAGAGAGGGGAAAGGAGGGAGAAAGAGAGGGAGAGAAACATCAGTGTATGGTTGCCTCTTGTACACCCCCAACTAGGGATCTGGTCGCAGCCCAGCCCTGGCATGTGCCCTGACTGGGAGTCGAACCAGCAACCCTTTGGTTTGCAGGCCAGCACTCAATCCACTGAGCCACACCAGCCAGGGCTCAATGGCTTTTATTCTTCACATATGTCTTGAGTTTGATGTGTATAATCTTGCTCCAACCCTCCTCAAAGAAGTTCTTGGTTCACATACAAGTTCAAAACCAATTTAGTCCCTACAGTCGCCACAAACTTCAGGGCCAGAATTTTTGAGTTCATGCTCTTTAAATCTTACACATTTCTCTCTTAGCCTATAACTACTATTTGAGTTACAAAATGATGACATTAATGGTGATGATGGTCAGTGTATTAACTCAGTTCATCTTCCTACTGCTTTTACAAAGTGGGTACCATTATGGTTCCCATTTTAGAGCTGAAGAAATGAGGCTTAGGGAGGTTGGGCAGCTGTCGGGCCCCACAGCCCCTAAGGGGTCTACTTAATGGTCTCAGGGCCATCCAACGATGAAAAGGAAAGAAACAAGTCTTCTTTCCTGGAAAATGAGGATTGAGTCTCCCTCCCAGTGGTTTCTAAATCTGGCTGATTATCGAAATCAAGTAATAATAATAAAGACTCCCCATTCTCACCCCTCAGAGTTCCTGCTTCAGCAAATCTGATTGGGCCCCAGGTTATGTATTTTCTCAAAGATCAGTGGGTAATTCTGATGATCACTCAGGATGGAAAAGCACCAATCCTGCCTATGCCCTTCTGTCCACAGCACCTGATTTAAACCACACCAGGCAGCAGACAAGAAACCTCTGGGGAACACTTACTGGACACCCACGAATAGGAAACCACTGGTTGGCATGCCAGCCTTCCTCCTTCCCTCCCTCACACACTACAAAATGTACTCAGTTTAGTCTAGTGGATTGCAACCCTGGTTGCATGTTAGAATCACTTGGGGAGTTGACACAAATACGGATGTCTGGGGAAGGCGGGGAGAGCAAATAGAGAGGTGGGGCCCAGGACACCCCCACATCAATATTTTTAAAGCTTCCTTGGTAATAGTAATGTGTAGCTCATACACTTGTCTTTTTTAGCGACAAGTGCAAGTACTTCTTTAGGATGAAAGACTGGCCATTCAATCTTGGCCTTTGAAAGCTCCTTTCTCAAACATAAACAAAATGAGAGGGTCACTTCTTAACAGTGCAGCTGCTTTTAAAACTAGTAACACTAAAATGTTTTAATATCCTCACTAGCTCAGTTTAGCCCCATGAGGAAGAGTAAAGAGTAAATAAAAGAGAGTATATTATATACACAGACACATACATACAATTTATAAAGTCAAGTCCCTAGGAGATGGTAACCACATCAGTGTCCTTCTTTAAGTCAATTTTCAGCACACTGCCATGCACAACTGCAATTACTGGGTAAAAAAGCCAGGGCTGGGAAGGGCTTTGGAGAGCTCCTCCATGAGCAGGCTGTGGTCCACAAAGAAAGCGACTGGCCTAGACCTGGTGGCAATACGAGGACTGTGCCCCAATTCCGTGGCCACAGACAGGGCCGTGGCCTTGGTTCAGTCAGCCTGAGAGGCGTCCAGGCTCTACTCTTCACTCTCCAAGTTCCAGGAAGAACTGAATAATATGTGTCATTGAAGCCTCGGTGTAAGACACTGTCAGCTAAAGGGTACTTGCATTTTAAACTCTAGCACTGCTCATCATCGTATGAATGATTTTGTTCCTTGTTAAGGAAACCCGAGACCCTTTCTGAGCATTGCTCACAGGGCAGCAGGGATCTGTGTTCCCTTACCTCAGCACTCCAACAACTTCTGAGCAGCAGGAAGGACTGCACCCTTCCTCAGACAGGGACCTCAGACACCGAGGCTTGGACCAGAGTCATAATGGCACATAGGAGTATTTGCAGCAAACTGTCTGATTCCAAAGTCCTGGCAGTAAGCACTGGGAACACTGTCTCCTTCAGACAGGACAAGCCAGGAAGTATGTTTGGAACAACTGCTAAAAGCCCTGAAAAAGAAAAGATGACCTCCTTCCGGTATTTTTCTTTTCTCCCTCCTCCTCCTCTTCTTCATCCTTCTCTTTCTTTAAATGTGTGGGGTTCTGGGTTTTTTTTTTGTTTGTTTGTTTGTTTGTTTGTTTTTGGTATTTTTCTGGCCAAGGGTCAGAAGAAGAGGACCCAAGATTCTCAGGAACACAACCGGACTGATTTTGATGTTAAAATATCACTCACAAAATTCACGAGCATGCTGTGAGGCTTAGTGGTGGTGAGGATATATAGCATCTGGGTGTTCAAATTCTACAGAGAAGGTTCCTTAGCATCTCTCTCCCCTTAGTCTTTCCCCTTGGGAGTCAGAAGCAACAGCCCATTTTCTCACAACCTATTGTCTCTTGCGGAATTAAAAATAACCGCCATAATAACAGCTCTAGTGAATCGAGCCAGTGTACTTGTCCGCTAATGACAACCTACTGATTCTGCCCGTGCTTTTCTACTTGTTCTGTCCTCCTGGTACAGGCAGAATTTCTGTCTCAAAGCCCAGCCAACGCTGTGGATGAAATAACCAGCCTTTGAAGGCCACTGGTAAATGCTGTCAATAATGTGGCTCCAGCAGGGGCAGCCCCCATGTTTTCTGCTTCCCCTGTCCCTAGAGAGTAAATAACGACAGAAATGTGGAGGTTAGGCTGAGGGAATCGCACTCAGGGAGGTAGGAAACTTGTAGGAGTCAGTTTCAGTATTGACTTGTTTGCTTCCTTTTCCTGAACGCGGTATCTTTCCTCTCATTGTAGTTATTTTTCTCCCAGAAACTAGTAGAGGGTTGCACCCCCAAGGCAGGACCCAGGCAAAACGGTAATAAAGACAAAGTTGGCTTCTAAGCCCATCTCCATTTCCTCAGTCAGTTCTGTGGATTTCTTTGATCTCTGATGAACTAAGTGATTCTGATAAGGGTGTTAGCAAGTTAAAATTTCGTCTTTCCCTGGAGGATTATGAAATAATGGAAGCAAAGCAAAGCAGTAATGGTGGAAATTCAGGCGGTGGGGCGTTTACAAGGAGGACAAATTTCCGCCCCATGCAGATGGATATTTCCCTCTTGTTGGACCACAGGCCAGCTAGGGCATTTCATACTACTTTGTGTCCCTTACAGCCCTTGCTTTCTCTCCCTCTGCCCTCCCTCCTTGGCTCCACATGGCAGAGAATTCAGATCGTCTCTGTCTGATGTGGGAGACCTTACAGTGGAGGGCGAGGACAGAGACCTGGATGCAGAGTGGATGTGGAGGTGGGCGGCGATGGTCCGGGTCGAGGATATTTGAAAGCAGCTGCAAGTACTTCTTTGGGTTTAAGTTTTTCTACATAACAACTGTCTTCAGTCTATCACCTGGCTTTTGGCCTGTGTGGCTGAACCATTACAGAAACGTTCAGCCAGGGACTGTAGGTTCCTCTGTCTCTAGGGTGAAGACTCCTTGTGCTTCCTCCATAACCATTAGAGCAGAGTGGCTATCATGTTCCCACTCCATTAGCATGGATAAACATTTGTATTCACTCATCACTTGTCAACACCTCTCTGTTCCCCACTCCCTTTTCATTTTTCCATCTTTACTCTAAGGCACAGGGCACAAGTCATCCATTTTTATGACACCTGCTGAGCAACATCATTTCTCTGACTACTCTGGCTTGTGACACCCCCTCCATTCTCCTTGCTTCTCACCAAGGCTGCTCCCATAATCAAGAGGAGGGCAAGACTCAATCACAGGGACAAAGAAGCAACATGTCACAAAAACAAAATGATGAAAAACTCCATGCAATCTGTGATAGGAGACACAGACGGAGAATGCGCGTTGCAAGTGTAAGAGTGTGGGCGTAGAGTCGGGCAGCTGTTCCCCTTCCACATCTGCCACCTCCTAGCTAAGCAACCTTGGGCTTCCCAGAGTCTCGGCTTGTTTACCTGCAAAATAGAGGGACCACCAACCCACAGAGTAGTCACGACAATGAAATCATGTGATGACTGTAACAGGCCTGGCACTATTACAACGGAGATGTAAGAAAATCCCCTGCCCTAGGAACGAGCACACAGGCTCACCTGCCATATGCCACTATGTGATGGGCACAGCAAGGGCTACATGACTTCAGAGAGGGATGCTGCAACAAAGGAGGCTGGTATGGATAAAGCCGTGAAAGAGAGAAGATGGGGAGGATTTTAGATGGAGGTGGCAGGGGTGGGGAGTGGCAAGACAGAGTAAGACATAAGGAATTAATCAGGTTGGCCATTTTGGCAGATTTGGAAAAGAGAATAACGGGGAATAGGTTTGGGGGGTGGGTTACTAAGGACTGCCTGTCAGGTTAAGGATATTTATTGTCTAGGCTTCAAAGAGCAAAAAAAGCTTATTTAAAAGAAGATTAAAGGGCAAAAGGAGGTTTAGGGCGAAGCCTCTAGCAGAGACCTGCACACAGAGCTGGCAGGGTGAGGCTATGTGCAGGGAGCCTGCTGGAAATCTACCGCAGTAATCCAGGCCCCCGAAGACATGCAGAAGAGGAAGTAAAAGGAGGGTAAGATGGGAGACAAATGCCAACCAAATCCCATCCCTGGGAAGAACTGTGAGCCCAGGTACTGCTTAATTGACCACGGAGACCCCACAACTGGGGCAGACATGACAGGCCGCATACCAGATGCATACGTGGACAGGGACTGCATGGCCCACTCATGGCTTGGTTTTCTGCTTGCTCAATGGTGAAAGCTGCCTTGAATACTCGTCTGGGTCAGTGTGACCAACACTGTGTCTGCAGTCCGAGCAGCCACCATGGATTTTCATTTCACAGTGACATATCATATATTACCTAACAAAGCCACTGTAACCAGGAGCTCCCCTCGGACTGGTCTGCCTTGCATGGCATGCGATCCACTCCTATGGACAACCCTCTGCCTTTCTCGGCCCTGCTGGTGTTCTTCAGGCCCTACGATGTGCTCCAACAGCAGAGACGGAGTCTTCCCCACCCCGCAGAGCCACTTCCTTTTGGATCCGCTTCCTTTTGGATCTGCCTGGATTCCCACCCTCACAGATACAGTCCAGGTGCTCTCGACCTCTCTGACCTACCATGATGTCTTCCTGACCAGCCTCCTTGCCCACTCTCCCTCCTACCGCCTGCTCTCTACCCCACCAAAGGGGCCCTTCCCAAGCCTCCTCAGGGCACTGCCAACTGTCCACAGGAGCAGACCCAGGTCCTTCCCAGATAACCAAGGCCTCCGCACTCTGGGCCCAGCCCACACCCCGGCTTCCTCCCCGGCACCACAGTCCCGGCGGAGGGTTCCTTAAACAGGTCGGCCATACGCAAGCCTCGGGCCATGGGATGGACACCCTTTTCTCTGCCAAGGCCGCTCTTCCTTCCTTCACTCCCCGCCACCACCATTTTTTTCTCACCAACTCCTACTTAGCTTCGATCTTCAAATCAAATGTATCCTCTACGGGTCTTTCACCTTTTACACTAGGCAAAAAGCACTCCAACCATTTTAAATCATTAATGCATGCTCTATATTAATATATTAATTGATATTTAATTTTAAGTTATAGAAAGACTATATCTTTACATCAGTTTGAATGTCTGTCCCCCCACTGGATGGTGAATGTCCCTCATGACCAGGACTGTGCCTTTTATTTCCTTGGCTGGTACATACTCTTATATATTTAAGAAATGGTTAAATCAATATATTAGTACACACAGAAGAAAACTTGGCATTAGAGTTACTACAAGAGTTCCCTGTCACCTCAAGAATAAAGATGAATTATAATATGGCATAGGCACTAGCACAATCTGGAAGTGGCTATAATCTACTGGTCACTCAAACAGTATTGTTTATAACTACCGAGCACTACTCTCAGCTTTGGTAGAGATCTAAATAAAAATGATAAATGTATTACATTGTTTGGAAAATAAAGTACATACATATAAAAATAAGTAATAAACCAAAACAAACTATTCTAAAGATCAAATAGGAAAGATTCTAGGTTTAGAGGTACTTATGGAGTCACAGAATTGAAAAACACTGATTACGCCGACACTCGTTAAGTGCACTAGGCATTTTGTTTGTCCCACTGACTACAGAGAGGACCACACTTACGTGGTCATGTCAGAGTCAAATAAGAATCACTCATATTATCAATGATCAATATGAGTGATTGCTGTTAAAAGTTTACTGTTAATAGGAAAATGGACATTTTTATCTCTATCAGGAAGAAAAACTCCCTGTGTCTGTCCTAGTACACCTATGCTATGGCTGAACCCATTTATTTTTGGTCTTCAGAGAAGATTTTAGAAGTGTACTGTTTTGTGTTAAGATGTCTTCACAGGTATGAGGGCTGTCACTTCAGCACATCTGGCCCCTCCGGACCACTGGGAGGGACAAACGCCCAGCCATGAAGAAGATTCGAGATGACTGGTCAATGTGACACACTAAATCCCTGGCTCCTTGAGACTTCAGCATCCAGGTGCCTTCTTACCTTCTCCCCTTCCACTCTTTTCCCTCTTCCACCCCACCCCCCCTCAGCCAAAAATGCACCACCGGGGCTCGGATTTTACAACAGCCCCATGAAAAACCAAACACTACACGTAAGTATTTGTGCCTAGGCATATACCAAGGAAAGTATAAAGGAGCTACAGAGGGAAGTGGAATTTCCTGAGTTGCCAAGGGCTTTCCAAACCAATAAATATGCCAGCAAATAAAAGAAAGGAAGCAATTATGAAAAGCTCCTTGGCAGTGCCCCTCTAACCAGGCACGGGTTCCCACCAACACTCCAGTGGGTCTAGTGCTGCAGGGCACAGACGAAACGGAATGAGGGGGAGGCAGGAAGGGACACTAAAATGCATTCCCCCTTGGCCCTCCATCGGGGTCTGCCCATTTGGGGCAGAGATTTGGCTGAGAACTAGATCCTCAGGCCACTTAGTAAAGGCAGCTGCGTTCAGATATTGCTCCCTCTCCTTCCCACCCTGTTTACCTACATCCTGCACATCCTTTATGCCTCCAGGTACCCCAACTCCTCTAGCTTGTCTGCTTTGGCCACCATACCACCCCTGTGCCCTCGCAGTAGATAGTCAATACACGGTCATTGACTGCCTACATGAGGCTATAGAGAGGTTCAGTAACTTGGTCAAGCTCACACAGCTAAGTTCTGGGGGTTGCAAATGTGGGCAGATGCCTGAAATAGTGCTCCTGACCTCTGGGTTGTACCAGGTGGGAGTGGGAGAAACACAGAGGGTAAGAAAGGGTACCCAACCTTATTCTTCTCTAAATACCTCAGAGCATCTACAACAACGATCCAGAGAAAAGACATAGTAAGTGTACGTGAAATAGAATTGTCCTCTTAGAGATCAGGAACCCCACCTAACTAAACACATGCATACTTCCTTCTGAACATTCCACAAAAGAATGGCCCCTATCTTTTGGGACTCATCATTCACTCCGCTATTGTGTACTTGTTTAGCACAAGCCAGTCTCATTTCCTGAACTACCATCTTCTTAAGGGTAAGGTCAGGTCCTATGACTCTGCCTCCCCAGGAACCAGCACAAGGACTGACGCTCAGTGGTGCTTAATAGACATCTGTCACTGGATTTTCCTTTGTTTCCAATCCTGGTGACACCTTCCTACTGTATTTACTGACAGTGAGGCGCAGAGCAGCCCCTGACTGGGTTAGGGCACTGAACCCAGCTGAGCGATAAGACGCTGAAACAGCCCTTTCTCTCTTGCCTTCTCAGTCGGAAAGATGCGTTCAAACCAAAACTCAAAACGAAAGGTGGCATGGTTCCCTAAGTTGGATCTCTCGCTTCTTCTGGCTGAGGATTCCTGGGAAATTCTTCCTGTGTGTTTATCACTTTTCCCATGTAGTAAACAGAGGTGACATTAACAGCAAACGCACCAACTTCAGTGGGGTGGTTACATTTACTTCTCTTGATCCACCGAAGGGACAAACAGCAAACCAGAAGCAGCCTGGGTGCACTGGCAAAGAAAGCGCTCCTCGGTGCTGCCGCTCAGAAGTCACAGCCAGCTATCATCACATCCAGCTATCACCACAGCCTAATCCTGAGCTCTCCATTGCAGGATGCGGCTGTGACAAGTTTTAATAAAACTATATTTATGCCAAACAAAATCTCCAGACTCTAACATCTTATTTACAAACATCTCCATTTGAAGTAATCAAAACAGCTGCAAAAACTACTAGTTACCTTGCTTTTCCTCCCCACTCTTCTGGTGTCCTACTCACCAAGGAGCCAAAACCAGAAAAAGAGTTTGTAGTTTCATGAACAGCTACCAGTAAGTGGTGCAGGCAAGTCCTCCCACTGGCTCTAGGGCAGGGCTGCACTGTAGGGGAGCAAAGGGCCCTTGGACAAATACCCACCTGGGTTCCATTTTGATTGTTCTGGCTGGTGTTTCTGGATTTTGGGGCTCCCTCATTAAATACTGCTCCATATCCAAATAACTTTTTTTTTTTTTTGGTTTCACAGGGAGGACCTTTAATTGTTTTATTTTAATATGGGTACCACTTAAGTGTTGCCTATGACTATACTACTAGGTGTGCTTCAGATACTATTAATCCTATGATGTATTTGTTATTATCTCCTATTACAAAGGATTGAGGACTCAGCAAGCTTAAGTGAACTGCCCACGTGGTTTGCAACTGGTAGAACTGAGAATTTAAATCAGTTGACAGAGACTCCAGAAAAAGAACTAAGCAATGAGGAGACTTCCAGCCAAGATTGAGGCACAGGTAGATATGCTTTGCTTCCTCGCACAACCAAAAGAAGGATAACAAATTTAGAAACAAAAAACAAACCAGAAATGCCAAAAAATCGAACAGTATGGAAGTCTGACAACCAAGGAGTTAAAGAAGAAACATTCATCCAGACTGGTTAGGAAGGGCGGAGATGGATGGCAGGGTAGAGAGTATGTGCAGCAAGGTGTCGACTGGCATGCGGGGACAGGCAAGGTGGTGGCTGGTGCACCAGGTGGTTCCACATTCATGTGCGGATAAGAAAGGAGGAACAACTGAGTAGCGAGACAGACTTGCTCAACCCAGGGCTCCAGTGCGGGAAACTAAAGCCTCAAGACCTCTGGCTGTAAAAACCTGTGGGGGTTGCAGTGGCAAGAGAAACTCCCAGCCTCACAGGAGGGTTCACTGGAGAGACCCATAGGGTCCTACAATGTACACAAACCCACCCATCCAGGAATCAGCACCAGAAGGGCCCAAATTGCTTGTGGGTAGAGGGTGAAGTGATTGAAAGAGGGTCGAGACCTGAGCAAGTGCCATTGTCCCCTCTCTGACCCCTCCCACATACACAGTGCCACCACACAGCAAAGTGGGTTGCCCCAGCCTGATGAATACCTAAGGCTCCGCCCCTTACAATGTCACAGGTGCGCTGAGATAAACAAATAGGGCCCAAATGAAAGAACAGATCAAAACTCCAGAAAAAGAACTAAGCAACAAGGAGATTGCCAAGCTATCAGATACAGAGTTCAAAACACTGGTATCAGGATGCTCACAGAAATGGTTCAGTATGGACGAAAGATAGAAGAAGAAGTAAAGGCTATACAAAGTGAAATAAAGAAAAACGTGTAGGGAAGTAACAATGAAGGGAAGGAAACCAGGACTCAAATCAACAATTTGGAGCAGAAGGAAGAAATAAACATTCAACCAGGACAGACTGATGAAACAAGAATTCAACAAAATGAGGAGAGGCTGAGGAACCTCTGGGACAACTTTAAATGCTCCAGCATCTGAATCATAGGGGCGCCAGAAGGAGAAGGGGAAGAGCAAGACATTGAAAACTTATTTGAACAAATAACGAAGGAGAATGTCTCCAATCTGGTGAAGGTAATAGACTTCCAGGAAGTCCAGGAAGCTCAGAGAGTCCCAAGGAAGTTAGACCCAAGGAAGCACACACCAAGGTATATCATACATTACCCAAGATTAAAGATAAAGAGAAAATCTTAAAAGCAGCAAGTGGAAAGGAGACAATTACCTACAAAGGAGTTCCCATAAGACTATCAGCTGATTTCTCCAAAGAAACCTTACAAGCAAGAAGGGGCTGGAAAGGAGCTTTCAAAGTCCTGAAAGCCAAGGACCTACATCTAAGATTACTCTATCTGGCAAAGCTATCATTTAGAATGCAAGGGCAGATGAAGTGCTTCCCGGGTAAGGTAAAGTTAAAGGGGTTCATCATCACCAAGCCCTTATTATATGAAATGTTAAAGGGCCTTATCTAAGAAAAAGAAGATCAAAACTATAACACTAAAATGACAGCAAACTCACAACTATCATCAACTGAACCTAAAAAACAAAAGCAAAAACTAAGCAAATAACTAGAGCAGGAACAGAATCACAAAAATGGAGATCACATGGAGGGTCATCAATGGGCGGGGGGGAACAATGTGGGTAAAGGTACAGGGAATAAGAAGCTTAATTGGTAGGCACAAAATTGACAGGGGGAGGTTAAGAACAGTACAGGAAATGGAGAAGCCAAAGAACTTACATGTACGACCCACGGACATGAACGAAGGGGTGGGTAATGCTGGAAGGAATGGGGGTACCGGGTGGAGGGGGATAAAGGGGAGGGAAAAAAAGGGACAACTGTAATAGCATAATCAATAAAATGTACTTAAAAAATAAAAATAAATCAGCTGACAGAACTTCAAAATCCATGCCGGAAGGCACCATTTTTCCTTGACAGGCTGGTTGATCCACACAACCCGTTTGGGAAAGCCAGGGACGTGCCACCTCAGAGCAGCCCGGAAGCTACCCCATCTCAGAGATCCTATGGCCAGCGCCGATGATGCTGGAAATTTCATTCCTGGAGTGTCACTCTTTTCATATCCATCTCAGATGCCCATGAAAAGTAGCGCCTCTCCAGACAAAGTTAACATCTTACTCTGGTCCAAGACCTGAACTCTTTTTCTTAGCACAGGTTTGACTCCTCACTCTCCATGACATTGCGTGAACAGTCCAGGGCCAGCAAGGGGGGTCCCAAGTGGAGTAGCCCTGAGCATGTTCCCATCATAAGCCCAGGCAGGAGTTATGTGGTCACTTTTCATGGATAGTACCATTAATAATGTTCCTACTGCAGCCTTCCCACATGCCTTCTGGTCATCTTCCCTAGATCTACACGGTTGGGAAAAGAAGTTCTTTCCCCAAAGAGGTTATTTCCTCTGCCTCCAACTAGCACTTTCTCCTGCATTTTTATACTTATCCTCCAATGTTTCACTCAAGGGACCACCACCCTGCAGGGCTTTCAAGAGGGATCACGTACATCCCTCTCTGGAAACAGCCACCTGCTCTGCTGAGACCAGAGGGACCAGAAGACAGTGTCCCAGAATCTTCCCTTTCCTGATGCTCCAATCCCCAACTGCCCTGACATCTGAGGGGGTCAGGTGCTGGCTAGAAGTCCCTCTTTGACATTGATTCTCCACCTGTCCCCCCACCTTCCCACCTGCAGCCTGTAGCTCTGCTGGTCCAATTAAAACATTAACTCCTCAGAGTCAGAGCAGTTGGTCATAAGTACCCAGGAATGTCCCCAAATTGGCTTCATTTTTGCAAAGGTGACACCATCAGACAAAGTCCAAGGAACAATGAGCTGGGAGTCAGGAAAGCAGATTTCCATCCAAGCTTTATTGCTAACCAGCTGATCATTTTGTATAAGTTCCTTAACTTCTCATATTTAAAGTAGGAGGGGTAGATCGGGTGGTCTTGCAAAAGCAAATGTTCAGTGATTCCACAAGACTTGACACAAACTTCATCCTATCAATAGAAGAACTTGAGCAGAGTGTGAATATGCGAAAAGCAAAATAGGGAAGTTGTTCCTTTGTAAGCAAAATAAATAAATAATGAGTATCTGGGTTTAAGCACTTAGGATCCTAAAAAGTCATTTCAGATTTAGGTGACCTCAGTGTGCCACCACATGCACCTTTGAGCTTGTGGCCCTGATCCATTTAGCATGCACTACCCTTTGGTGTTCATATCCTCCGAGGGCACAGGAATCTCCTCGAGGGCAGGGACTGCAGTTGTCTCAGCACTGCCGCATCCCTGGTGCCTAGCACCATGCCAGCACATTGTAGTGACTTAATATGTGTTGCATGGATGGGTGTCCGTTGTGCAGATCTGATTTCCTTAACCTGCCCGAGCCCAGGCCGCAAACACTCATTTCACAGATCTGTAGCTCTTCTCCATCCCTTCCTTGGAGATTTCCATAGGAGATCATTCTAACAACGAGTTTTGTCCCAGAGATTTGCTTTTGGAGATGGCTGGTTCCCCTCCTCTGACCCACTCCCTCCCGGGAGCTGCAACAAACTGGGGATGACTACTGCGCCCAAGGTCCTGGCAGCCACGTCCCCTGGAAGATACACACTTTGGTGGTGGGCCATGTGCTCTTCTCTCTGGTGTGATCCATTTTCCCACACAAAACCCTGACTCTCACAGCCTCCCTCTGTGCCGCCCGCACCCTTCACACTGCATAAGGGGAAACCCAGTATTCCACAGGCAGCTTTTGGTTCTGGGGGCACATTGTCCCCATACGGGATGCATTTGGTACACAATTAATCAAAGGCATCCAACTTCACTGAAGCCCTAGTTCTCACACTTGGTCCATGTTGCATGAGGAAACCCCCTTACACTGACTGGCAGCTTGACACGCTGACATTTTTTTATCCTTACCAGCAGGCCAATAAGAGAATAGACCTTTTCTTTAAAATTTGCCTTCCTATCCATGTGTTGCCCTGCCATTTACATTGTAGCTTTCAGGTCACACATACATATCGGTGTTCCCTTTTGGTGGCCAGCAGGGGCAGCCCTGCCAAGGAAGACCACACTAAATAATCTGTTGACCGGAGGTCAGAGCTACTGGGCGTGGGCACCCTGGAGCATGAGGGTTTATCTGTATACCCCCCTCCCACGGTGCAGACACAAGCATGGGGCAGTGAGTGGCCCTGGGAAGACCTGACCAGGGAGGATCAGATCTTCCAAGGACACAAAACGGAACACAAAGGCAGTTCTCCGCCGAGCACCCAAACTGGGCAAAAACAGCCACTCCTGAAAGGCCTTGGAAAACACAGACCCCATCAAGAACCAAAAACCGAGTACCACAAGGTGGGTTCACAGAGGAAAATGGAACTGCAAACACACTGGATGGGGAGGAAGGGAAAAGGCACTTTTGGGGTACCATCGTCCTATCCCAGAGCAACTGACTGCTTTCCAGGCTGCCAGTGCCAGCCGGTTGATCGATTCCTGAATGCCCACGGGGGCGGAATCTGCACACGAGTCTTAACCTCCAGAGTGAGGGAAATAGCCCATCATCATGTATTTGGCAAGAAATCATCAAACCTCCGAGAGAAGCTGGCTGGAGGAAGGAAGGAGGCTTAGGGCAGATGGCACTGCTGTTGGCAGCCTGCTGCACACTCTCGCTCAAGGAAAGGGGGCGGGAGGACAGAGGCTTCACTCCACTTCTCCAGAGGACGAGGAAAATCGCTGGGTGACCCTGGTCAGGGCGCTGTTCCCTTCAATGGTTTAGTCATCAGAGGAACTCCTAAAGGCCTCTGTCACTTCAGCATGGTGTCTGGCACACAATCTGAACAGTGAATAGTTATCAGGTGATACAGTAAGCCAGTGATCTGAAATAGTTTTTAAGCCATGGCTGTACGTCAGAACTACCTGGGGCGTCTGGAAAAATTCTGATACCCAGGGCATACCAGTAGAGACTCTAAGTTGTCACTGAATTGTCCACACTAGCGATTCTCTAAGTGTGGTCCCCAACCAGCAGCAGCAGCTGGTTACCAGCTTCTGTGTTACCGGCAATGTCTTACCCGCAGGTGCCTACAGCTGACCCTTGGGTGTGTACCTACAGACGCTGCCCCTTAAAGCCTGGTATTCTGCCTAAGACACATTTCCATCTTCCTGCTCCACCTCAAAAAAAAATTCTATTCCAGGGATACCGGCCTCCAGGACATTTCCTCAAATTCCTTTATTAAAGAATAGGTAGGGACCTAGGAAAATCGAGGTTCTTATTTCCTATTCCCTTTTCATGTAAACGGCCAAACCTGGTTCTCAGGCCTGAGTTCGACATTAACCCTGAACGGAAAGTCAAGCAGGTCAGTCCATTTTCAAAGTGCTTTGGAAAGACAAAGAACAAGTAAAGACAGAAAAGGCCAGACACAGATGATGCATATTTAGCTCCTGGTAACTGTCCATTCTGACATCTCCAGCAGTCATCCCCAAGTCACAGGCAATAACGGCCCTTTCAACACCCAGTGCGAAGAGAGGCCAAGGCACCGGGAGGGCTTAACTTTTGTTAGTGTGCGGTCATCAGGAAACCTCCCTGCCTCAGCCTCCTTGCGTGTAAAACGAGGACTAAAGACATCTAAGTGACGTCCAACCTCCCAAGGTGAGGACTTAAAATATCGCGAAGTCTGAAAAGCTATGTTATTTTTAAAAAAAGCATTTCTCCATCTCCAGTGGAAAAGGACTAAACTCCATCAACAGTGTGGCATTCCTTGGACTTATGACTTTAATTCCTAATAAAACATCCCCACCCCATCACACCCCAAAAAAGCTCTAGGTAGATATGCATCAACCTCTCTTTGAATGAGCAGACCGGTGGCAGGTTGTTAAAAAAGAGGAGAAATGATGACAGATACGATAGGTGTCGGGTATTAGGGAATGGTGGGATGGGATGGAAGGGAGATTAGGAATACTGAAAATGAGTCTGTCTACAACTTAGCTTGGAGTTAGTCCAACTCTGTTTCAGAGCAGAGGCCTCAAACAGAGAAACTGGATCAACTCTCTTGGGGGAAGGAAGTGTCCAAAGAGAGTCCCAGAGAACAAAGGCCCTAAGTTCAACCAAGCTACTCCATGGTGGCCGGCACAGTCCATGGGGAAGGACGAGTGTTCTGTCTGCTACCAGGGTTCTCTCTGACCTCTACGTCACCTTTGCAAGTAGTCATAACTGGGGGTATGTTGGTAAGTACTTAACAACCATCTTCCTGAGGGACGGGTGGTAGGGAAGCCCAGTAGCATTTGCCAATTTCCATGGTATAAATACTCCTACTGTTGTCCATTTCAAGGTATCAGTTTGGTAACACTGAATGCAGAGTTCAGAGCTATGAGTTCAATCAGCTCTCATGATTAACCCGCCAGGTCCAAGGAAGAGAAAATTCCTGTCAGGTAAACATGCAGATGGAATGGACAAAAATGAATGCTTCTAAAAAGGGAACAAGTTGCTGCCAGCCCTTAGTGACCCATTTTCCCCAGGGCAGGCACCACAGGAGGCCAAGCCAGGATCCTGCAGACATGACTCCAGCCCCTTTCAGTGCTAGGAATACTTGCACCAGAGGGCAGGCTGGAGGGAGGAAAGCAGACACAGCCCTGTCACAGCACAGCGCTCCGTGGCTACCAGGAAGGTAGTGCAGAGGAAGCTTGAGGTGCTCAGAAAAACGAAGTTTGGGGATTGCCAGTAGAAGTTAATTACTCCTGCCCTTGGAGCAGCAAGTGTTGGCTGCAGCCTCTCATCTGAGCAAAGCTGAACTGAGATCCTTATAGCTGAGGGGCAGAACTGTCTGGTCTGGCTGCCAGTCAGTCAGGAAACCAAACAAAGCGAGATTCCATGGAGGGTAAGACCCTGAATTATGGTAAATGACAAAGAAACGGTAATCATTTACATGTGAACGTGTCTTACAGTGTCCGCATCGCTTTCACATACCCCGCCCCCCCCCCCCCCCCGCCTTTTGATTCTGGGAGGAAAACTGGTGCAGTCAGTTCTTTTTCCCCAAAATTTGACAGCATAGAAGTTGACAGCATGCCCCAACCAAGAACACTGCTCTGCGACCGCCTTGGGCTCCGTCCTGCTCCCCTGCCCCCTCAGACCCTCACCGCCTCTTCCTTCAGCAGCTCTTATTCACTCCATCTTGGCAGCAGCCTCTTGTGTAACTGAAACCACAAGAAACTTTTTGTTTGACTTCAATTCAGAAGAAATTCCAGTAATTCGGTTCCCGCTACTTGAAAGAAAAAAAAAAAATCCGGGGCTCTGCTCTAGAGAGTTCAGCTTTTCCCCTGGGCCCAAATGTTCACGGAAAATGTATTTCTCCTTGCCTCCCTCAATGCCCCACTTGAAGGCCACGCCCGGCCAGGGAAGCTGAAACGCCCAAAAGGCACTGGTCCGCCTCACACAGCCACTGAGACCCCAGCCCTCCCGGAAGGCCAGGGCTGAGACTGGGGTGGAGTTCTCCCGCTTCATGGCTGCGGCTCAGGGAGTTAAGAGTTGTTGGAAGACTGGCTTGGCCTTCCCGGGTACGCTGCTCATTTTGTTTTGGGCAGTCAAGGGCCCGGGGAAGCAAGAGATAAGATCTACAGGCAACCAGGTCCCTGCCCTGACATAAGTACCACCAGCCTCTCCACTTCCCAAGGTCTGCATCTAATATCTGCTAACACCCTGTCATGAATGAAGGACAAGTAACTGCTGGTGAGTTAGGAAGAAGCACTTAACTCTGTATGGTCTTGGCCCTACCTATTCAAAGTGGCGTCCAGGATCTGGAGCAGTATCACCTGCGAGCCTGTTCAAAACGCAGCATCTGGAATCTCCACCCTGGATGGACTGAATCAGAATCTTCACTTTAACAGAGTTCCGCTTGTTAAACTGGGCAAACTGTGTACACACTGCAGCTTCGGAAGCACTGTAGTAAGAAAATGTGCTAGTAACATTTCAGTTTAACAGGCATTCTATTGGGCACTGCTACTATACTTGGTACTGAGGCAATGAGGTTCTGTAAGCACAATTCCAGCTCTGTGAAGTCACTCCCGGCCTGGCACACATAACCGCCCAGCTTGGGACAAGAATAGCCCGTCCATGTGGGCTGGGTATGTACATGGTGTAAGCAGGGCTTCCTCCATGGTCCTCCCTTGTGAACAGAAAGGCTCTAACTTGTCCCAAGTCGATCTTGTGACTTCCATAGCCTGCATTTTTAGTAGAACTCTAGCTGACAATTTCCTATCCAAACTCTCCCCTTCTATCTTTTCTTTTGCCTCTTCCACTACAAAAGCTGAAAGACTGAGGTACTTTGTCAGCCTCTCTTGCAGCTAACTATAACTGCGTGACTGAATTCTGGTGAGAAGATGAAGGAGAAATGGTATGATACCTTGCTACTCAAAATGTCGTTTCTAGTGGTGTTAACATACCCTGGAAGCTGGGTCAAAATATGCAATTTCAGGCTCTACTGCAGACTTATGGAATGCAAACCTGTGTTTTAACAAGATCCCCAGATGATACTTATGTATATTAAAGTTCAAGACGTATTATCCTAAGGGGCTTCTGGGAAAGCCTCTGTTTCCTGTTAAAAGGCAGAGACTGCTACTGGCACCACGCTCTCTAATTGATCCTGCCTCAAATGTGGGTGTGATACCTGAAGTTGCATCAACGTCTTGCAAAAATGACCAGCCTGGTATGAGAAAGTGGAAAGAGGTAAAGTGCCTTGGTCCTCAGTGGTATCTTAAGGTGCGAGACCAATCCTGAGGCTACTTCCAGACCAACCTTCCTTCCTTCCTTCCATCTTCACCTGAGGACATTTTTTCATTGCTTTCAGAGAGAGAGGAAGGGAGAGAGAGAAATATCGATGCAAGAGAAAAGCATTGATTGGCTTCCTCCTATATGCACCTGGACTGTGGATTGAATGTGCCTGGAACTGATCCAGGGATTGGGGGTCAAACCTGCAACCTAGGCAAGTGCCCTGACTGGGAATGGAACATGCAACCTTTCAGTTCAGGATGATGCACCAGCCAATGGAGAAACACCAGCCAGGGCTACTTCCAGACTTCTTAATATCCTATTACTTATAGCCTGAAGCACGTTCCCAACTGACATGTATTCTAAGGCCTTGAG
>PVJD01010541.1:0-52820 GCA_004026545.1 Mormoops blainvillei | reverse complement strand
CTGTGGAGCCATTTAGTGAGTTTATCTGAACCAAAAACTGCTGTCATATGCCTGGGAGCCCGGTCTCAAACCCTGCGAAGAACGGCAGTTTTTCAGGTTACTTTATTTTATTTTTTCTTTTTTAAAATTATATTTCATTGATTGTGCTGTTACAGTTGTCCCGATTTTCCCCCTTTGCCCCCCTCCAGCCAGCACCCCCACTCCCCCAGGCCATCCCCCCACCATTGTTCATGTCCATGGGTCTCATATCTGTTCTTCGGCTGCTCCGTTTCCTGTGCTGTACTTTACATCCCCGTGGCTATCCTATAACTACCTGTTTGTACTTCTCAGTCCCCTCTGGTCTTCACACACTCCCCCACACCCTCTCCCATCTGGCAGCTATCAAAATGCTTTTTCGTATAGATTATAATCAAAGGAGAAGATGAGAAAAGTTGCATGAACTCCATTAGGAGGTGAGAGAGAGCATAATGGTGAAATCTTTGGAATTAGGTAAAGGTCAAAATGGAGAAACACATACTTTTTTTCACAGTGATGAGTACAGAATAATTAACATCCATAGGACCGAGAGAGGGTGTGCGTCGGACCAGGTTCTGGGGTCTTGTACGCTCGTCCTAGAGTCTGTGCCTTCAAATGGCCTAGCAAAGAAAATCACACTGATGTGTCCAAGTTATGCTCTTTAAGAGCATAAAAACAGGCATCAGCGCTCATTTAAGGTGAAGACTGACCTATGCTAAGCAAGGCACAGGCCTGGGGTGTGACGACCTGCCATCACCTGCCTAGTTAGAATTTTCTAACCAGAATATTTTGCGAGGTTGCTTTTGGTCACTGAGCTTGTCAGCCCAGCCACGTGGCCCACTGAGCGTGTCAGGGTTACCGCACAGCCCTTTTTGTTAACAGTCTGTAGAAGTAGCAGGTGGGACAGAGCAGCCGTGACAGGGGGGCTGAGAAAAGCCTGATTAAGCAGGGGCTGGAAATCAAGTTGCTCCGTCTTAGGCCAAAGCCGAGTTCACGTGTGAATTTCCTGTGTGTTGTCCATGTGTCTCAATGTTGCCCCCTGGAGGTCAGGAGTAGATCTGCAGCCAAGGTGCTGCACCGGGATGCTGACCAGTGCAGGGTGAGCTCAGTGAGAGAGGCCAGGCATTGTCCAGAGTATTAGGAGCCCAGTGTCAGGAGAACTCTTCCACCAAAGAGGTGCACTGTTTCAGACAGCGGTCTCTGCTTTCAAGGGTTCAAAGGAAGGGCCTGGTGAAGGTTCTCCAGTGGCTGCTGGGAGGGGAGCCTGGAATTTTGATCCCCAAATTGTGCTGCGTGTCCTCCAGCGCAGCACAGGGGCTTTGAATATAAGTCGTCCGTGTCCCTTTCTGTCCTCTGCTCTAGGCCTTGTCCCAGGGCTCAGGGGCCACAGCGGCTCCATGTGAAGACTCAGCCAGAAGGCCTTGCGGGTTCTGTCAGGGGAAGAGAGGTTCTTGTGAAACCCTCAGCCCCCCTGAGATGCAAGCAACCACAGATTTGGGTTCTCATGTCCTATCCTGTCAAGGAAAAGGAGTTTCCCTTGTTCCCCAGGACATTAACAACTGGTGAGATCCCTTCGAAGGCAACAGACAGATGTCTCACAGACCAGGGAATGTGGGGAAGAAAACTCATCCCCTGATTTCTTTAAAATCAAGGTGTGCTCCTCCCTCCCCTGGCAGTAACTCTCGCAGGGGTCGAGGGTCCAGAGTGCTGTGCAATCAGGCATCTGTGAGAATGGGAAGGACACAGGCCTGGGGGATGAGACCTAACTCACAGGGTGGGACTATGGAGGGATGTGATTTTCTGGGAATAAAGTGTAGCCCAACCTTTCACTGTTAGGAGGTTTCTTTCCTACCTCCTGAATGTGAGAAGAGTAAAAACCTGTGCCTGGGATGTCCCCAAGCATGCGGTGACCTCTCACCTGACACCAATGCCTTTGTGTCTATAGGAAACTTGCTTTGACAGCAAATGTCACAAAGAATTTCAGGCTGTCACTGTGTGGTCTTCCTTATCAATTTAACGAGTGTTTATGGAGCCTCTGTGGTGCGTCAGGCTCTTGGCTGGGCCCCGGAAACTCCAGAGAGAATAAGACCTGTGTGGGCCCCGCACTCACTGAGTTGATCTTGTAACAGAGACAGGCTCTCAGATAAATCACGGCTCTAGGGCATTAATCACAACTCAGCGAAGGGCCATAGAAAAGCTTCTGGAGGACTTACAGTACGTACTTGAGTCTCAGCTGGCCTGGGGAGCACAGAGAGCACTCCTGAGAAAGTGGCCTCTTGGCTGAGACCTGAACAGTTATGGCCATTTACTTCTCGAAGAACAGAGGGTGTTAAAAAAAAAAAGCGGTCTGCAGAGGACTGACCTTTGGTGAGCTGACGCTTGGCTGGCTGGACCAGACGGAGTCCACGGTGGGGAGCTTGGAGAGTTAGGAAGACTGTGTGATGATGGACGCTGGTGAGGTGGGGCCCTGCTGGGCTGTGGGTGCTGCTGACTTAAGATCGGCAGCCCCCAGGAAAGGCCCCAGGCTGTGGAGTACCTCTGCCGCCCCCTGGAGGACAAGCAGAAAAATGGGTAAGGGAAAGTCATGTTACAGTTAGGTATTTATTATTTTCTATTTTTTATTCAACGTATGTGTTAAGCAATATTTCACATGTGTATATATAAACTTAACATATTTATTGAGTTATAGTTGAATATAATAAGATAAACATATTGAAAGTATACCATTTATGAAGTTTTTCCAGATGCATTCTTGTTGTTACAAAGAGGATGATGGACACGTCCCTTTCTTGTAAAAAGTTTCTTCGTGCTCCCTTGCAATCCCTTCACTCGGCCCCACTTTACCTTCTTCCCCTGTATTAAGGAAATGTTCATCGGCTTTCTGTCATTATAGATTCCTTTTCATTTTCAAGAATTTTCAAATTTTGAATCATACAGTATGTACTTTTAGGTCGAATTTGGCTTTTTGACTGAACACGATTATGTTGACATAGTTCTTTCTTTTGATCCTTTCGTTCTATCTTATTCTAGGGATGCATTAAACTTGTTTCTCCCTTTATCCCATTCATGGGCATTTTTGTTGTTTTCAGTTTTGGGCTCTTACAAGTAAACCTGCTATGAACATTTGTGCGAAAACTTCTTTAACACAAAGAATCAGTGCTTGTAAAACCACTGAATAGCTAGAGAAATGGAGTGAGGGGGTTGCCACTGGAAGTCTGGTCTCCAGGTCGCACGGCCACGGCCCCACCCAGAGGTGAAGAAACACCTGCTTCTTCACAGGAAGCTGTGTCTGCCACAGCCCGCTCGGCCGTCATCACAGTAGCAGAAGCGACGGCCCCATCTCCCTTCCAGCTTCTGAATTAAACACGAGTGCACCTCAGAGGCTGAATGTGATTCACGCCTGGATTTTCAATCGCTAGTATTAGGGAGAATTTAGTATTTAACCTTTCAGTCCCTCTGACATAGGAGGGACCGGAAGGAAACGGAGCATAGGCGCCAAGTGCCCATCAACGACACACGGCGGGTCTGCGCCCACTTGTGGGCTGCGTGCCTCTGGGCACGTGACCCGCTTCAGGAAGCCTCAGTTCTCTCATGTGGTATCATAAGAAGACGTCTGGTCTTCTTTCCTGATGTTA
The DNA here is from genome assembly GCA_004026545.1 of Mormoops blainvillei. NCBI lineage: Eukaryota > Metazoa > Chordata > Mammalia > Chiroptera > Mormoopidae > Mormoops > Mormoops blainvillei. The sequence goes on along the minus strand of PVJD01010541.1, from coordinate 49,170 downwards.
GAAAAGAGCACTGGAACCTTTGGAATTTTCTGAGTGATAAGGGCGATAAGAGTGTCTTTTTCATAATGAGGCAGAAGAGCAAGTCTTGATCAGACTCCTGGAATTCCAGCTGTCAACATAACAAACCTTTCAGCCCATGGCAAAGTTTTATAGTCTGCTTGAGTCTAACTTGACAGCTGCTGGGAATCGAAATTTCAACGGATGGGGAGAATGTTCCAGAGAATGGCAGTTTGCACCTTATTTTGTACAGTGCAGTCAAAGCCAGGGACCTAATGGGCTACATGACAATAGGTTAAGGAGGTGGGAGAAAGCAATGTGCAGTGTCTCAGAGACGGAGTAAAAAGTAAAACAAATAGGTACATGCTTTTTTTTTAAATGTTTGGTGGGTACAGGGTGGTTGGAAGTTAATAATTAGCATGGTAACCATAGCAACGAGAAGCTTTGTGCTCTCACTCTGGTGCAGTGAGGGGTCTGAAAAAAAATTTCCCTGGCATTTGAAAGGTATGTTATAGAGGATTTAAAAAGATAATGAACATGCTCAGTTAATGTAAAGATTGACCTTTGTCAAGAAAGGTACTGGCTTAGGACACGACTTCCCACCAGGACTCCCTTTTAGTTAAAAGTTTGAATTTCAGACCGTCCTATGTGGTGACGTCAGGCCTCTGAGTTTGCAGGTCCCACCGTGCAGGCCTCCCCTGAGCCTGGCCGATTCAGCACGTGGCCGCTCTCTTGTCCACGCTTCCCCCCTTTAGTCGTAAGTCAACCTAAAGAATGCACTGGAGACCCATCTTTTGGCTAGATAATACGGTCTCAAGTGCTAGGAACGGGCTTTGAGGAAGTCTTGGCAGCATTTGTCTTGCTGAACGATCAGCCACTGGTGATGCAGCGAGACCTTAACCTTGGGCGGAAGTGACAGCTGAGTGGTCTCAAAAGAGCAAAGCAGGTGAATGCGAGGCAGTCGGTCCCACACGTTAGGCCTTTATTAAGGCCTTTATTAAGAAAAACACTCTGGGTCATGTCTAACCTATAAGCTATCGTGATCAAAGTTACGCCGTCTGTCTCCTTTGTCTGTATTTTGCATCTCATATAACATTTACGTACAGTTTGAGGGCACACCACGCAACTCTTCAGTTTTAATAACCTGACCAATAGATGGGTTTGCATTTATTATGATCCACCTGTTACTAATTATTAATTATTAATCTGATTTTTGCCAGTTGTACACTTGGAAGCGGTACAACTAGCAAAAGGTTTATTAATCTTAATAAATCTCAAGGTTTACTTGGGGCCCCGGCTGTGAGAACGTAATGCTGTAAATTACAATTACCGACCGAAAGTTCCACAGCTGCGGACAGTTGGAGTTTCCCAAGCACATCTTCTGTGCTTCTGCAGCAGTGACGGAGGCTCCGTTTCACGGCCACTGCAGCTTCCCTTTGAATGGGTATGGCTTGTAGTCCTTGTGGAGTTAGGGTATAAGGACATTCAAATAATTAGGTTCTAGCATTTATGCATAAAATTCCTTTCTCAATATTTTTATTCCAGTAACCTTCTACAACTTTCTTTGATCTTCTTAGTTTGTCTCTTTACATTCACTCAGAAATAACCAACTTATTAGGACAAACTACTCACTTTTTACCTCTCTTAAAGCACACACATCCCTTTTCTTCTTTTTGCAATAGCATTTCTCCTAAATTTCAGACTGTTACCAGAATGGGCCTCAGGCCCAGGGCTGGTTTGCCTAAGGTTAGCCTGCAGTGCCTGGATTCTTGACTTTGTACAGGCAGAATTTCACAAAACAGGTCCAGGTAATTTCGAGAGTATTTTCATTAAGCCGGGGGCGGTGAAACAAGGATGGACCGAGCATAAAAGGAGTAGCCGACGAGAGGCTGGATGGGGCTGCTCTGACTCTCTTAAAGCTTTATAGGGAAAATGTGAGACTAGGAGGGGCTGCTATCAGCTTATTACAGAGTCAAAGCAAAAAGGGCCCTTGGAAATAAGTTCTGGAAGTTTGCCCAAGACAGGCTGCCACTGCCCATTGTCCCCCCAGTTGTGAGCCTCATGGGGACCCCTTAGGCTTGAGGAGAAAGAAAATTTACTTGAAAAGGAGATTTCAGTAGCTATGTCTCAAGAAGTACGCAGGGTGCTTTCTTTGTCTTGAGGAGTTTTATCTGCTTTCAAATAATAAAGATTTTAGGTGAGGTCTCAGGGAAGATCTCAATCAAATATTCATCAGCTTTTTCAGATGCGCCCTCTCAGGGCGTGGTCCCCGCTGACTGGTGCCGCCAGGACTGAAGTCCCATATCACATGACCCGTGATTTGCCAGGTAGGGGAAGGGCCACCCTGCGGATGAGGGCCGGCACATATTTTGTTCATTGCTAAGCGCTTGAAGCTTTTCACCCTACTGAACTTTTGTATTTGGCTGTAAATTGCTCACCCAGTTTGTTCAACTATCTGTCTCAGTATCCCCATTTCACTTGCCAAGGAATATTCATAGCTTCTTACTAACCTACCTCAAAACGAGAAACCATAAAAAGAGTATTTTCAATAATACAAAAGTTGTCATGTACACCTTTAGGAATTAGTAATAGTTGAGCTATCCACACGAGGTTTGAGAAAAGGCCAAAGAACAAGTATAATTATTATTATGACTAATGCTAACAGACAGGTAAGGAAAGTTAAACTAATGAAGTTCAACACCGATTTGTAGGTACAGAGCTCTTATCAATGTCCTGGGATAACTGTCTACCTCTGCTGTCAGCGACTTTCCATCCTCGAAAAGTGCTTGATTGCTCTCAGTGGAGGCTGGGGCAGGTGTTCAGTCAGGGTTGGGCACCGGATAATTTTTTTACTGCAGTGTGAAAGAGAGTCTTTAACTGGTGTCTCTTCCAACAAACAGAGTAAGTCATGGTCTTCGAAGTTGTCATCACCTAGGAGTGCGCTTGGGAAATGAATATCACTAATTTATCAGTCCTATGACCTGATTAATAAGTTCATAATAATAATGCAAAGTGTCTCCTTTTAGTAAGGTTGATTTATATGTCCCTTGGTTTAGGTGCATAGGGTGACCAGGGACTATTGAATGAGGAGAAAGGCTATGTGTTTACCAAAAGAAGTAGACTTCAGGTTAAGGAGTATTTGGCAAAGAGGGATTAAAACCTTTAAAAAAATTTTTTTTAGTTGACTTTTAATTTAACCTTTTGTATGCTTTACCAATGAAAAAGCCTGGGGTGATGTGCACAATGAAAATCTGTAAAATAGGCCAAATATTAGAAGCGCATTGCATTGTTCGCCCGGTGAAAGGAGTCCCTCAGTTGCTGTAACTCAGGGGGGATTCCCCCATGGTAATTTTTCCCAATAACCATTTACCTTTGTTAAGTCTGTTGTTCTCCTGCAAGAAAGGGCCTCAACTCGGCAAGGAAAACATACAAATTATAACTAACACGTTTGTATTCTCGAGATGGTGGCATTTAAACAAAATTTAATGGTTATGCTTGAAGGGGATCTGATGAAAGTGGGAAATGATTTTGAGGCCTGATGATTGATTTTCCAGGGCTATATTCGGGCAGAGAGAACACCTGCCTCACGAGTTATAATAGGAGGTTTCCACCAATATTGCTTGCTTCATGGAGCCATGTTTAGAAAATTCCAGTGGGTTAGCTTAGGCACATGTTATCGAATGTCTGAGTCCCCATAGATAAGATTGGCTTGTGATTGAGACTGTAATCTTTGTCTGGTTCAAAGGCCTCTCTCCCTCTCCCTCTGTCTCTCTCTCTCTCTTTGGTCACATCCTCTTTCTTTTTTCTGTATCTGTCCATTGGAACTGTAAAACAGAGTCTTTTATTGCTATAACAGGAAGTAACAAGCATTCTCAGGTCAAAATAATTTGGCTGCTTAACACTGTCTACCTAGCTACAATATCAGCTGAATAATTTCCTTTTGCTTTTATGGTGGCAATTTTAGAATGTCCTGAAATACTGATAATTGCCCATTGTATCAATATCTGTATAACACATAATAATTCTGCAACCTATTTTCTATTCATAACGTTCTGCCCTGAGGAAGTTCAGAAGCTGTGCCGCTTCCACAACATTCTAGAATCGTGAGCATAGCTGGTATTGATGCCAATAATGGCTATTTGATATTTGGCCCATTGACTAGCCCAAATTAGAGCAATTAATTCAGCTTATTGGACATTTACTCAGCTTGATGGACAATTATGTCCATCATAGAAGTTATTGCATATCCAGCTTGGTACCATCCCTGTTCAGCTCTCACAGGTCCGTGTGTAAACCAAACTAGGTCAGCATCATCAAGGAGCTTCCTGTAAACCACCCCTCGGGACAAGAAGAGGACCAGTGGGCAAAACGCAGTCGTGGGTGTCTTTATTCTGCAAGGAAGGTAGCAAACGTGCAGGGCCAAGGCTGTTACATCAAGTCAAAAAAAAAAAATACTGGGTGCAGATAGCAAGAAACTGACAGAAGTGTTGAGTACGATGAGAATTTAGCGGAGATCCAACAGGGTGAGGAACATAAACGTGGGAGAGCCCACGCTGTCTTTTCTGCCTGCATAACACGTCCTTAGCAGAGGTGGCCGTCAGGCAGGCAGGGGGCCCTTCGGCTACTGAGTTTAGCTGCTCACCGTCACATTCTATAGGTCTACGGTGATCTCTATGTTTTGGAGTTAAAACCTCAAAATATTCTCCTTTTTGGCATAAAAAGTTAGAAAGTTTATACTTAAGGTGATTCGGAGTGGGAGCTTTAGATGATTATTTAGAGATCTTACAGCTTGTTTTCGTTCTGGGTTCCGCTGAATTGGATCTGGCCAATTCGACCTTAATAGAACATAGAAAGGCTGGAACATTGATAAAATTTTTGAACCAAATTGCAACAATATCTAGTAAAACCCAGGATCCTCTGTGTTGTTTTCATTTTTTTTTAAAGAGGAAAAATAATATTTATGAGTCTTTCAAGATTACTTAGTAACCGTGTTTAGATATGAAATAGCCAAGCTATTTTACTTAAGGGAAACAAAATTGAGGCTTATTTTTCGAGACCTGATGTCCTTTTGTAGCTAGCTGTTATAATAGGAAAATTGTGTGCTTTGGTAAGTCTGATAATGTCTAGAGCAGAAAAGTAAATCATTCATGCACTGAATTAGAGTGGAATCTCTAGAAAATTTAACATTATTTAAGTCAGCTTCAAAAATATTTTTTTTATTTATTTTTAGAGTGGGGAGGGAGGGAGAGAGGGAGAGAAACAGCCATGTGCGAGAGCTACCTCTATGGGTTGCCTCTCGAGCGCCCCCAACTGGGCACCTGGCCCGTAACCCAGGCATACACCCTGACTGGGAATAGAGCCAGTGACTTTTCAGTTTGCAGGCCAGCACTCAATCCACTGAGCCACACCTGTGGCTAAATCAGGGCTCAATCAGCTTTTAATGTCTGAGAGAAATAGGTGGGGCTCTGTATGTCCATTGTGCATGTTAGTCCAAATAAATTAACAGTCTTCCCTAGTGAGGGCAAAGAGATTTTGATTGCATTTTTTGTTGTTGTTGTTGCTTTTTTTACTGAAATGCTGAATAAGGAACTACATAAACCTATTAAGGAGTAATGTTTACAGTCCACAAAAAAGACTGGTAATAGGTATGTATATTTGGAACCACAGAATATCTTGAAATAAATATTTTATTTATAGCTCTGAGATCATGTATAAATCTCCACCCTTTTTATTTGGTTTCTTTACTGGAAAGATAAGAGAATTACAGAAACTTCTATATGAAAGTATAAGTCCCCTTTAAAGTAATTTTGTATAAAGGGCTTAATCCCAGCTAGCGCATCAGGTCTTAAAGGACAATGGCAAATATTAGGCAGAGACAAACTATTATCAATAGTTTCTTTAAATAGTTTTTTAAAATAAAATCTGTACTGGAAAGGGCTCAAAGTTGTATTGGAACATCTTGTAAGAAACGTTCAGCCTCAGGATTTTTTTCTTCTTGAAAAAGTTCCTTTGTAAGTATTATTTTCCGAATTAGTTCCGTATCCAAAGCATTTGGTTCTAAGTACATTTGATGCTTCCAGGAAAAAAAAAAGTGGGCTCCATGGTTTAAAAATAAACTCCCCTCATCAGGTGAATTGGGACTGATTTGGCCAGTAAAAACATACGTTGCCTGGTAACATTTTATAGTTGGAAGAGGACAGGTTGTGATTTAAAAACAGTCACTAGTTGATTAGATATCCCTACCATTTGCACTGAAGTTTTACTCTCAGGAAGCAGGCAACTTAGCTGGGTGTGATTAAGAACAGATAACGTAGCTCCAGGACCTACAAGGGTCTTAGTAATTTCCCCTGTTATGATAATTTTAAGTTTTTAAACTATTAGTAAGAAGAAAAGGAAACACCCTCAGAGCGGCCATATGCTTGCTTCTGATTTTTTTCCTCTTTCTAAATCTCATTTCAGTTTTCTATAACCCTTTTTAAAGGTGAACAGACTTCTCTACAGGCGTTTCCCGGTGAACCTTATTTGGTAATTTTGTTGCCTTACTTCCAGGACCAGTAGGTATATTCATCGGAATAGGTGAGAATAGGGTCATATATTCCAACAGTCAAATTAAATTGTTTTTCAAACCCATCAGCGTTCCAGAGAAAGTTGATGAAATCATTAGGCAGATATTTAAACTCTATTGTAGTTTTAGGAATATATACAATCAGTGTTTCCCCTCTGCCGGAGACTGGCTTTTCCCTGAAGGGAGCTGCCTGAATCCCTGGGTTATTCTTGTCTAAATTTCTATTCTCACTTTCTCAAAGTTTATTAGGGCATGGTAGGTGAGGAAATACAAAGGAGATAAAATAGGAAAAAGTAAAAAAAAAAGTAAAAAATAAATAGGGCAAGTCCAGATTTCACCCCCCCCCAAAAAAAACACCTCAGAAAGCAAAGGATATAGTGAAGAAAATTTAGAAGGTTTAGGAATGGGATGCTGGCATTTATTAGCTTGAGAAGACTTTTTTAGTTCGGAGACAGTGTCCAAAAATTTCTATTAACTTTCTTTAAAAAGAAGAATTGTCTGTGCTCCTAGAAGCTTCTAATTTTCAATAAAAATATACTTGCCATCTATTCAGTTACATTTTAGAGCTGCATTTTTTTCCAATTTTGCATACCAAAATATAATGAGGTGCCAAAAAAGCTCTAATTGGTCACTCTTAAATTGATATCTCTTTTAATTAAGTCTTCACATTTCTGTAAGTACTTGTGATTGAAGTCTTTCTATGTATCGCCTATCTGCAAGAGTAGCGATGGGCGGCTGGGGCTGAGAGTTTTTAGCCTTGGGGACATGATTTCCCATATTAATTTTTGTTTCCTTTGGAGATTAGCAGATTCTAGGCAAATTTCTGGGTACATTGTGTGGTAGCTTTAAGCCTGCTGCTTATGAGTTGAGCTGCAAAGGGGTGTCACCTCCAGAGTTGCGTCAAACCCTTTTATGTGTCTCAGTTTCCTCCCAGGTGCCACGTAAATGACCTTCATGTGTGCATCCTTGTGCAAGTCAGTTATTCCATTACAACTGAGTTGGAATTCTCTGTGAGGTCCTGCGCGCTTTGAAGTCTTCTCTGGGACACCTGCACAGAGATTCTTACTCATCCAAGAATACCTGAGACTGGACCTTGAGTGAGGCAGTGCCTTTTATCTTCAGAGCTGAACAAGCCCAGTCTCTCCTTTGTCCAGCAAAATGTTCTGTTGGGGATCTCAAAGAGCAATTCCAATAGAAAGCCAAGGTTAAAAACCAGCCATCCATTTCTCTTTTGTTCTGAGTTTCCAACTCTTATCAGTAGCCTGGTTCCTCTCAACTTTTAGTTCACCCAGGGGGTGAAAAACACAGCTTAAGTAAATTCAGGCCTCTGATCTTAAAACAGGGAAGTCCCAAACTTGGAGAAAAACCCACCCAGGCTCACCTGATGCAATGCTATGAGTTGGGGGGCACAGTGAGCCCCTTGCTGGTGCCTAGCAAGGTGGTCCTGGGTGGGCTTCGGGAATCCTGCCGCACCGTGCCAAGTGAATGTCAAAGCAAGAGATGTTTAAACATGTAGAGAATGTTTATGAGTTAACTTGCGTTGGGAAGGAATATCTCAACAAATTGAAAAGCTGCCCCAGAGAATGGCAGTTTTGTAATCAGCAGAAAAGGAATAAAGGGGTTACATAAAATGCACTGGCGATAGATTAGGGAGTTGAGAGAAAGCAAAGCAGGTGATATCTCTGGTATTGGATAAAAAGTAAAACAAATGGACACCTATCTTTTTACACTGGCGGGTACAGGATAGTTAGCAGTTAACAATTAACACGATAACAATGACAATGAGAAGTTTTCTGGTCTCTGTGCTGCTGCAGTGAGGGTTCCAGGAAAAAGCATATTACTCTGACATTGTAAAGGTATGTTATCATAGATGCAAAAGGACACGAGACAGGCTCAGTTAGAATATTTTCATTTTTTGGAAGAGAGCCCAGCCTGAAACATGACTACCCACCATGCTTGGTTTTTAGTTCCTAAGTTTTAATTTCAGACCGTCCTGTGTGGTTACTTTAGGTCTCAGGGCTTGTGAGGTTCCTCCCAGAAGCCTCCCTGAGGTTTGCAGGTTTGGTATGTGGCTTTCTTTATCCACACACCCTGATCGCTCAAAGTCCTGGAAAGTGGGAGAAGCTAGAGATAATTAACAACGGCCAACTATTTCATAGCTATGCCAACATCAGGAAATTAAAAAAACACACACATAAAAACCTTAAACTTAAGATTCAGAGAGGTTCTGAGGGGGGAGGCGCCCAGGAAAGATGTGGAAGCTCCCTCACTACCTCCCAGACCAACCCCGTGTGCCTCTTCCATGCAGCGAGTTCCTAAATTATATTATAACAAACCAGTTATAGTTAGTAAAACCATTTCTGGGTTCTGTGAGCCTTTCTAGATAGTTCTAATACCTAAGGGAGGTAAAGAAAATCCCCAAATGTGTTGTCAACCAGGCAGAAATGCGAGTAGCCGGAGCCCCCCGTTTGTGACTGGCGTCTGCAGGGACGGCAGCCTTGTGTTCCCGAGGCTTGGCCCTGTGGGGGCGCACGCACTCTGGGGGCTTACTGTCAGAACTACATTGAATTGTAGGACATGTCATTGGAGAACTGGTTGCCGATGGGAGGGAAAAACTCTTTGTCTTGTGTAAAAAAACTGGTCTTACATTTAAGGTCTTTTAAAGGGGGAAAATGAAAAATAATTATGATAAGGGGTTTTAAAGCCATGGGCTGTGAGGATTGCTCTGTTGTAAAGTAAACTTTTATGACCCGATTTATTTCTCCCCGGGCATCATTCTGTTTAAGGGCTTTTGGTTATTCGAGAGTCGAGAGGTCTTCCTGGGGGACCAGCTTTGGGATGGTGTCAGTGATGTTAACTTAACAGCAGAAAACAGACCTGTCCATCTTGCACTTACCAGGCTCCATCCTTCTCTTATCTCGAGCAATAGATCTCTTGCTACTTGTTTTACTGACAATTTTCCATTTTTGTTTTAATCACACCTGCCAGATTTTATAAAAAGTTTACTCTTTAACTAGCAATAATGACAGCCAGCTCTGGGAACAAAAATATTCTTTCTTTTGTCTTTTAAACTCCTCTAGCTGAACGAATAATCAAATTAACAGAGACAGATGGAAGGAATGCGAAAAGTCTATTATACCAATGAATATTCTGGAAGGATAAAATTAGAGACCCCCAGAAGTACTGGGTAGTTGAGGCTTGTATGCCATTGTGAAGCTAAAAGACAAAGAGCTTTGTGGTTTGAGGCTTCAAGATGCAAAAGGTCTTATTGCACGGGGATTCCGAAGCAAACGTTCGGAAAATAAATATTTGCTCATCATCTTATGTGAGTGTTTCTCCTTGGGCTGGTTTTTCATCTTAATACTATCTAGGCTGCTGAGAGGGGAGATCAAAGGGTTTTTTCCTGAGCCTTCTGTTCCCCAACAGTGAGATCAGAATCAACATCCCAAAAGGAGCGTCTGGGGTGGCAGCTCTGCTTCCCTTCACGGCAGAGCCCCGACTCTCAGGCTGGTGTGACAAGTCTAACTGCAAGCCCAATTCTTTTTCGGGAAAGCCATTTAATTAAAGTCACTGAGTACCTAAATTATTACTAAACAAGATAAAATACTGAAATATTGTCTTATCAATGTAAGTATAACGACTTTTGACTTCTCATTGCAGAAAAATTAAAAGATGCATTTGAATCTGGTAACAGAAACGTCCCCGGCTGTGTTGTCCAGAGCTTCCCTCTGGTAGGGGTCTTTGCTTCTGGAAAGCAACTCAACACGTGTGTTATGAGGTAACCCACAGCTGTTCAGGGAGAACTAGGAGTCCTGGGACCCTGGTCCAGGTCTCAGATTGGTGTTTATGCTCTCAGGGCTTTTAGTCAATCTTTTTGTTGCATTTTTACATGTCCCTAATTTTAAGTAGCATTTGCTGACTTGTTGCTGCCTGAAGGACTCCAGTCCCATTTCTGTTGTTGAGGAATTGGGGCTAGGAAGTCGCCCAGAGGGCTGCCTGCTCAGTTTCAATATCATCCAAGTACGTTCGTGTTTAACTGAATATAGTTCCAAACATACGTACAGCACGAATGCTCCAGAGAGGTCCTCATGTGACTTACAACCACAAATGGGTTTATAAGGGGCTCCTGCGGTCATGGTAACTTTGTGGCATCTCTGCGTTTTCTTAGTCAATAAGAAATATTTTGTACGGGTGTCCAGGTGAGATTTTGATTGTCCATCCTCGCTCATTTGTTGATCCTGGAAATGTGTAACGGACTTGCACTAAAAACCTACCAGGCACGGTCTGGGGCCCCGGGGACACGTCAATGGATAAAAGACAAACTGGACATGACTTCTGCTGTCCAACGATTTACTTGACAACTAATGTTTAAAAGGCACTTCAGGAGGCCTTAGGATTTTTAATGCCAGCCAAATTTTGACCTCAATGTGCTCCTCAAGAATCTTTCCGAATCTCTCTGGGTTTTTACAACTGCTCTCTTTTACTTATACCCCACATTCAATTTTTCGGGAAATCTTTTAACTCTGTGCTCAGAAGGCACGTAGAAACTGACCCCTTTCTTCCCAGGCTGGCCTGGCCTGGCTGCCCCCACCTGTCACCTGGGTGACCGCACTTGCTTTCTCACTGGGTTCCCTGCCTGCAGCTCAGTGGCCATGTGAACCCTGACTACTGTGGAAGTTAAAAAAAACAGTAATACTGTCCCTCCGACCCTCTAAATTTTTTTGGCTGAGCTAATCATCAAATTAACAGAGACAGATGAGAAGAAAATCATGTTTTTAATATTTGAGCATAGGCAATTCACATAAACATGAACATTTTAATGACCATGAAGCAACATGGGTACGTGAAACACTTTGGACAAAAAAGACAATGCCGTCTTAGACTTTAACAGTCAGAACGAGCACTTTACGGGTCATTGTTTTTCCAGGCAACTCAGAAAGAGTGGGACACAGCGGGTATCTAGCCAACAGGTGCCTGTCTGGATCCCTTCTACTTACCATATTAATTAAATTAGCCTTAAGTGAAAATCTAAGTTTTCTCCTGAAGCAAGTTTTTGTTTGTTTGTTTGCTTGTTTGTTTAAATATCTTGGCAGGAACGTGGGGAGGGCCAAAAGTTCTTTCTGAATTTTGTTTGCTAATAAAGAGCTTAAAATCAATACCCTCAAACCAGACCTTGAAGATGGCAGAACTTTGGTTCCCTTCACGAAACCCAGATGGCTCTCCTCCCTCTCCAGCCCCGAGCCCTCCAGCGGCTCCCGTGTTCACTCCGAGTAAAGCCGAGGCTCTGACTGATGGCGCCTTTCGCTCCGACATCGTCTTCTCTCACCTCCTGCTCTCTCTGCTCCAGTCGGCTCAGGCCCTCCTTGTTAATCCGACATTTCTGAATTGAAAGAAAAAGGCTCACCCCGCATGCCTTTTTCACTCTAACGCACTAGAACACCTTATTATTGTTGCTGTTTGTGCTGCTGTGCGACTCCCCCACCAGCATATCAGGCCCCTGAGGACTGGGATTTTCTTTGCTCTATTTCACGACAGTATTTCTAGTGATTAGAAGAGTGTCAGGCAGAGGGCGAGCACAGGGCTGGTGTTCTTTGGTAAATGAGTAAAAACATTACAAATAGGATAGTGGCTGACAGGGTAAAATAAGGAGCATTATGGCCTCACGTAACTGGAATTCTGACCTAGAATAAAGGACCAGTGAAGACTTTTCTGAAGCCCTGGCTGGCATGGCTCAGGGGACTAGGCTCTGACCTGCGAACCAAAGGGTCACCGGTTCGATTCCCAGTCGGAGCACATGCCTGGGTTGTGGGTCAGGTTCCCAGCGGGGGCATGTGAAAGGCAACTGTACATTGATCTTTCTCTCCCTTTCTTTCTTCCTCCCTTCCCTTCTGTCTAAAAACAAATAAATTTAACAAAAATTAAAAGCAAACAAACAAACAAACAAACAAACAAAAAAAACTTTTCTGAAGAGTAGCATGTAATAGAGAATGAGGCCAGGCTGACCTAGAGTTCATGAAGGGTCAGAAATACAAGGTGCAGGCAGAAGACACAGCAAGTGCAATGGTCAGAAGGTGGGAGATTGAAGTAAATGAGTATAAGTCACTCATTTGGGCAATTAAATCACCGAATATGCCTGAGGTGCCCAGTACACAGCGAGAGCTAAGAAAAGGCCAGCTCTTGTCATTACTGCCCTTCTGTGGGCATTCCCCCACCAGCATATCAGACCTAGGAGGATGGGGATTTTCTGGGATATTCAGGGGCTGCCCGCCTGGAAACAGCGGCAACAGAGAATGATATGCTCCCCTCTTGACCACACAAGGAATTCACGTCGTCAAGCATTGCCGGCAGCCTGACTGAGGTGTAGGCGACAGACGATAAAATGCGCATATGTAACGTGCACAACCTGATGAGTGTTGACTCACATACACACGCCACGTGTATCCATTTCACTTAAAAGCTTCCCCCACGCCTTTGTGTCCTTGCCGCTTCAGCACACCCAACGCCCCCAGACGTTAGGCAATCCCTCGTCTTCTTCCTGCCTCTGCTGATTAGTTTGCATTTTCTAAAACGTTATATACATGGAATGATACAGTATGTTGTCTTTTTAACCTGGCTTTTAAACTTGGCATAAATACTTTTATGAGGTGAAATTTACATGAAAAAATTGTGTTAAAGCGAACAATTTGGCAGCATTCGGCGTAGTTCCAGGGCTGTGCCGTCGCCGTGTCTCCCTAGCACTAAAATATTTTTATCACCCTATTAAGACCCCGTACACGTTGAGAGGTTGCTCCCCATTTTCCCATTTCCTAGCCTTAATACAGTCTCCTTTCTTTTGTCCCCTGTCCCATACACCCTGTCTCATGTCCCCTGCCAGCCTGTACCTCTGGTGCTCCCACTTGTGCTGCTGAGAGGGAACTAAACTGAGTCTTTGAGACATTATCCATATTTCCTACCCTGTGTCGTACCCCTGATGCCCACCCAAGGCTGGGAGAATGGCGCCCCCACTCCGCTGCGCCAGCTGCAGCGGCTCCTCCCTCAACAGGTAGGACAGACCCTCACTCGTGTCAGGCAGCTTCACTCTGAGCCCCTAAATTATCCTCCTGCCTGGCTCGTTAGGTCCCCTTGAGCCCATAGGATGTCGACCACACCAAACCTCACCAACTTTACAGCTTCTCACCCTGACTCTGAGCAGGACTCCATGCCTCCAGGGCTTGCCTCTATGTTCACTTCCACTTACATACAATCTACTTCCGGCAACTTCTCTAAGGATCTTTGCCAAATACACCAGGAAACCAAAAAAAGCAGGAAAGGAATAGAACCAGGGGAGAAATTTCTTCCCCATTTCCTAGATTCTGGTTGCAGGATCTCTAATGACAGGTACGGGGAATTTGTAAAAATGACAAATAAAACAAAGAAGAAGGATACTGATGTCTGCCCTGAACTGAGGGCCAGAGACGGCTTCAAAGAGGGTTGTTCACTGCAGGCCTGTGGGTGGCTGACGTGATAGGGACCTGCATGTTTACTAGAGCAGTTAAATTTTATGACAGAATATCTTTTAAAATCTCTGTGAACTTGTACCTTGAAGGTGCAGTGGAACTGGATGTGGAATGAAAACGCCGCTGATGGTTAGATCACTGCAGAGGTGCACCCTGTCGTGCTGGTGCGTCTTATCAGATTCTGGGGAAAAGGCTTCTTCGAGTCAACCTGGGGCTCCAAAAGGATCTGAGAAGTCAGGTCATCTCTTGTTGCGGACTTGGGACCTGGGGCCACACTGCGCCTTCAGATGTCTCAGCCAATCAGAGTCTACAGTTAGCTTTGTAAAGGTCACCCGAAGGTGGTCCTGACTTCTGCCAAAAACAAACAAACAAACAAACAAGCAAACAATCCCCCCAAAACCAAACAATTGCTTTTGTCGAGGTGACAATGTATAGAGAGAGGGCTGGACCTCCTCCTCTCTGGTCGCAGATTATCCGAGAGCGAGCCCTGAAATGTCCCCATGGGCATCTCTGTACTGTCAGCGCAGAGGGCCCCTTCCCAGCCCACGTGACTTATAAACTCATTATCTGATAGAATTTTTGGGCCGTGAGCTTTCATAGATCCTTTCCTAGAACTTATTCTGACTTCAAAAACCTATCAGGTCCAACTCCTCATGTAAATGTTTGTGTTTGTTGGGAAGGCAAGCTTCTATCCTCTGTCCAACTCAGGGCCAAGGGAACTTTATAGTTAGTAGAAAGACGTTTACCTCTTGTTAAATAATTAATTAGGCAATTAAGATGACCCAGCCTAGTCTTTATGACCCAGCATTTGAAAAATTTTTATGTAAAAAGGTTTTCAGTTTGAACAGGGCTTTATTTCCTGGCCTGCGAATCAACTAATATGGCGAAATAAATCTCTAGAGAGAAGAGGTTATGGTTCTAATAAAAGACAGGGATTGTGGGAATAGAAGGAAACTACCAGGTATGGTAAAGTCCGTACATGAAAACCCACAATACTTCATGGAGAAACCGCAACATGGTCATAAGGCTGTGAGTAAGGTCAGATGCCCCCCCACCCCGCCCCAACTTATGCGGCACAGTACCGGAAATTCTGGCCGGAACCATGAGGCAAGAAAATAAAATAAGCGGTATACAAACTAAACAAATAAAAATTATCTAACAGGTAACTCAAGTTTTTTAAAGAAAATATTTTATTTATTTATTTTTATAGAGAAGAAAAGAAAGGGAGAGAGAGAGCAAGAGGGACAACCATGTCAGAGAGAAACGCCCACGCGATTCTTCTTATATGTGCCCCAGCCAGTTACAAATCTCACAACCCAAGCACGTGCCCTGACCAAGAATCAGAGCAGTGACGCTTTGTCTCACGGAATGACACCTCCAACCAACTGAGCCTTACTGGTCAAGAAACAATTTAATCTTATATGCAGAAAATTTTAAAGACTCTGCCCTATACACACACACACACACACACACACACACGCACACAGCAGACTCCCTGAAATAAATAAATTCTATTTATTAGAATTAATAAATCAACCAAGTGGCAAAAGACAAAATCAATGGTCAGCCTCCTTTCCATTTCTTTGCAAAAACAATGAACAAACCCTAAACTGATTTAAGGAAATAGTTTCATTGACAATAGCATCAGAAAGAATTAGGAATAAATTCACCAAGTATACGGAAGATACATACACTGAAAACTACCCAATGTTTCCGAAAGTAAATAAAAAACCAAATAAGTAGAAAGACATGTATGCTTATGAACGGAAAAACTTCCGATCATCTACCTATTCGATACAAATTCTATAAAAAGTCCAATGACTCTGCACGCTCCAAAAACGCCTTGTCTTTACCCCCTTTTAACAGGTACCTTAACACTCACTGCCGGGCTGCTTCTTAGCCTTCACTCGATGCATGTTTTGTGGGCACTGACTGCCAACTGCAGCCTCGACGTGACAAAGAGTTGGGGTGCCGGGAGGTGATATTTTGCATTTCTAAGGTGCTTCTGGGTAAAGCTGAATCTGCCTGACCCAAACCTGCAATGGAAGAGAAGCAGCCATACTGTTGCCCTGGTCTGAGCCAGACGCTGAAAACCTTAGCCCTCAATCTGAAAATGACCATCCCTGGACTCTCCCCTGAGCAACCCCAACATGCCAGCTTGCCTGACTTTCCTACCCTGTCCCCCCTTTGAGCTGCCTCTGTGCCCCTAACTTCTTCTCTCTTTGGTGTCTCCTCCTGCCTCCTCTCCAGCCATCAGCCCGACCATGTGGTCCCTGTGCCCTCCTATCCCTCCTGGCTAGAATTTTGGCCTTTCAGTGGCTGCGAGTCTTTTTCTCACCTCAGTCTTCCTCTTATCCCTTTCCCAGTATCCCCTCTCTTGTTTCCCTGGGACCACCAAACCCTACACTGTGGGCTTCTGTGCCCTTGGGAATAAGCAAGATCATGGTTCTCTGGTACCTCCGTTTAGGGTTCCCTTCTCTCTTCCTTTCCATTCCCACACCCCGCCCCCCTTATCTAGACCCTGTACTCGGACTTTTTTGGTGCTTTTTTTATGGTAACTTGTCACCCCTGTATACAAGCACACACCCCCTTTAATAGATGCTTTAAATCAAGCGTTTGGCTTTAATATCAAAGGCAGTCCTTTGAGTCACGAAGTACGTATTTTTTTCTTTCTTTCAAGAAAGTCATCCTGCCTCAAGACCATTCCCCCACTTGGAAGTATTGCTCCTTTTCCTTCCCCACTCCACTTTTCCAGCTCCAGTGACTCTCTTTTTCTGCGGACGAGCCCCCCGACATGACCTTATCCACCTTATGGGCTTCTCAGCCTCTTCCTGGAAACCTGCACTCCTCCCCATCCCTTCTTCACTCTCTTCCCCCTAAGCCAAGATAACAACACATACCTTTCATTTCGCCCTGCTTCTCTAATCATTACAATTATCTTTCTATTTCTGCACCAGACCTTATCCCTGCCTGTCTCCCCTCGGCCACCTCCTGGTTTCTATAGGCCACCTGGCCTGCAGGTTTGTCCAGGATTTTGATCTATGGTCAGAGGCCTACCAGAGCCAACAAAGCCCCAAATAACCCAGAAAATAGTGTCTGTTCTCCAATACCATGTATCTGGTTTGTGGACTCTCTTTGAGATGGGCAGACAGAGTTTATAAAAACAACGACGAAAGCCAAGAATGTGTCCTGTGCTGTGGGCGCAACGTGACGTTCTCCAGTCAATCACAGGACAGTGAAGGCGTGGGCTGCGCCGACCAAGAGCTGGGGCCTTCGCCGTGCTGCCTTTTAAAGGAGCCCTTACACGCCACTCATGGTCAAGGTTCTAGCACAGGGTACCTTTAAAAGGTCGGTGTATCTGCTCCCTTACATGTGAGGTGAAAATGCTTGTGGAACTGGAACAATGTTGATCGTTGGTTTTTCTCACTTACCGTAACTGTGATTTGCTCCGTGTTCCTGCCAGTGTCAGTGAAAAGGCCTTAATGATTCCCTTTGCTTGATGTGCCACCCTAGGAGCGCTGTGGAGGGAACTTCAGACAACGGACGCAACAGTGAGCAGGTGGTCGCCTGGGTGTCTCCAAAGTGCGTCTGAGTGGGTCGGGCATCCAGCCCGTGCACACAGGCCCTGACAGTCCAGGGGCCCGGAGCCCACAATGGGCGTCACTGCCCTGGGGCCCTGCAGGGCGTCTGCGGGTCCCTGCTCCTCCCCAGACTCTCCGGGGGCATCTGGTTCTGCCTCTCCTGCTTCTGGAGGCTGTTCTCATTCTTGTCCCATGTACCCCCAGCGCAATGTACCCTCCCCCCTCTGCTCCCATGGTCACATCTGCTCTTTTCCTTCTGTCATTTAACCTTTCGCTGATTCTGTCTCTCACTTATAAGAACACAAGAAATTACATTAAAAACCACACAGAAAACCCAGAGCACTCTTTCCATCTCGCCACCTATAACTTTGTCACACGTGCACAGTGTTTTCTGCAGAATATAACAGTCACAAGTTCCAGCGATAAAACTCAGGGTAGCCTTAGGAAGCAATGATGCTTCCACAACAGTAGCCAGAGAAATTCTGTCTTACATTTGTAGTTTAGGAAGCTTCCTAAGTCTGCCTTGTTGCAGCCCCGTGTACTTGCACAAAGTAAGTGTTATTTTCCTCAACCGCAGCCCCTCATTTTGCCAGGCCTGAATAAGGGACCCGTTGCTTCCCACCTTTTTAAACGCTCGTGTTGTCAGACATCCTATCAGACAATGCAGTTTCAAGGTGGTGACACTGGAAGGAAAATGGGGCTGGCACCAGTGCACAGGCTCCTTGGCCGGGAGCACTTTTGAAGGGTGTGGATCTTGCTCAAGTCAGACCTGTGACATTGTAAGTAGGCAAGCCTTTAGGTCTGGAGTCCTTTCTTGAACTGACACTAACAGACTGGTAAAGATTCAATTATTTCGTTCATGAAAGACAGCACTTTAGAATTTCTAATGTGTCATTTGACTACATTTCTCACGGACGACTCAAATGTTTTTGACAAAGTAATGAGGTGTCTAATGAACCAGTCCCCAGCATTTTTTAAAACAGATGTTTTCTGTTGAAGAAGGTTCTTTTTTCTTACCAAGGGCAATGGTTTCATTTGAGCTAACCTGGGCAGAAAAAGGGAGGAGAGGCTACAGAACAGAATCGTGTCAGGGATGATCGGATAGTCAAATCAGGGAGAAAAAGTGGAAGAAGCTAGGAAAGAGTCTACCTTTCTTATTCTCCTCCTACGGTCCCTGGATCTAAAGCCTCAAAAACCCTGTGCTGCCCTTATTTCAGGGAGTCTCTGAGAGGAGGTGGGGAAGTTGCATGAGCCCCCTTGAAGTGTGGAGTAGGGGGCGATCCCAGGGAAAGACACCGCAGAGACCACCTCTTTGAAAATTAAAACTCATTAACAACAAAACCGTGGTTTGGAAGATTTGGTGCTGTTAACCTGTCCACACTGCCCAAAGCAATCTACAGGTTCAACGCAGCAGCTTGTGATCTCAATGGCATTTTTTATAAGACGTAGAACATATGCTAATTCCTGAGCTATTGCAAGGTACCCTGAGGATCGTAACAATGTTCATAATAGCAAAGTTAGAGACTGGCGTTTTCTGATTTCGAAACCCACTGTAAAGCTAAAATAAAACTAGAGTGACATTGGTATAAAGACTGGCACACAGACCAAAAGAACAGAAGAAAGCGGTTAGAAATAATTTCTCCTATATATGGTCGAATGATCTCCAACAAGTTTGCCAAAACCCCTCACGGAAAGAAAGACAGGCTTCAGCCAAAGGTGCTGGAAGAATGAGATATTCAGGTGTAAAACAATGTGTTATACCGTGTACAAAAATTCACTCAAGAGGGACTGACGTTCTCAAGGGAAGGCTTAAAATTAGACCACTCACAGGTGACCACACAGGAGAAAAGCTTCATGACATTTGATTGGGCAGTGATTGCTTGGATATGATATCTGAAACTTAGAGAATGAAGGAAAATAGAAAATGGGACTATATCAAGCTTAAAAACTACTGGTCATCAAAAGAAAACAAGTGAGTGAAAAAGAAACCTACAAACAAAAGAAGTGTTTGCAAATCTCCTGTATCTGTTAAGGGGTTAACATCCAGAGTATGTTAAGAAACCCTATAACTTAACATCAACAACAAAAAACCCCAAATTACCTGATTAAAAATGATCAGAACACTTGAAAAGATATTTCTGCAAGGAAGACATACAAATAACCAACAAGCTATTAAACAATGCCCGACCTCATTAATTGCTAGAAAAATCAAGCTGAAACAACAATGAAATATCCTCCTCCACTCATTGGAATGGTCACTTCCTGAAACACAGAAAGTAGCCTATGTTGGCACAATGTGGACAGGTTGGAACCTGAACCCACTATTGGTGGAAAGGCTAAAACGGTCTGGCTACTGTAGACAACAGTTCATAGATTTCTGTAGAAATAAGGAACAGACGTTCCAGGTGGTCCAGCAATCTCGCTTTTGCTTTAACATCTAAAAGAATTGAAAGCAGGATTAAAAAAAAATATATCAGTGCACTCAGTGTCATTGCCGCATTATTCACAAGAGCCAAGAAGCGGGAGCAAACAAACTGTCTATAGGCAGAGTAATGGAAAAAGGAAATGTGATGTCTGTGTATACAAAACATATTAGCCTCAGGAAAAAAGTAAATTTGGTTATTATGCTAGTTGAAATAAATCAGTCATAAGAAGACAGGAACAATATCTCCCAGTTGGATGAAGTACCTCATGTATTCAAATTTAAAGAAACAAAAAATAATTGGTCATCGTAGGTACTTGGGAGAGAAAAATGGGCATTAATTTTTAGTTTTAATGATGAAAAAGTGCTAGAGATCTGTTTTGCAACAATGAGAATATATATACCACTACTGAGCTGTACACAGGTTATTGGTTCATGATGGTAAATTTAATGTTATGTGTTTTTTAAAAATACAATAAAAATTTAAGGAAAAAATTGGATTAAGAACTCCAAGGCTTTTGAGAACATTCTGCCTCAGCAGAAGAAGTTCTGGGTGTAATGAACATAAAGTGTGTGTGGTTTGCGGTTCATTTCTTATTTCCAACCATTTCGTTTCATTTCAGTTGGTCTTGGAGTCTCTGAGCCCCTCAAGAGCCCATGATGGTCAAAGAGGCTCAAGCTCCAGTGACTCTCAGCAGCTGAAGGGCTCAGGTAGGAGGAGAAAGGTCTGACAGATGTGGAAAGACTGGTCAAGGAGATTGAGTCCAGAGGGGCATACAGATAAAAAATTCAGGGGAGACGAGGAGTCTAAGGTAAAAAAAAAAAAAAAGAACCAATGGGGGCAGAGATGATGATGAAGGCATCTTAGATGAGCTCTTTTGGGGACTGCGAAGTCAGTGGCCCACTCTGGCCATTGAAGCTCTCCTTGTATTTAAGAAATTTTTAGTTCTTCTGAAGATGTTAAACTGACTTAACACCTAGCATTGAAGCAGGTAGTCTATGGCAGAAGAGGGGGCAAGAGAAGCGCTACCTCTGGCATTAACAGGTTTTTAAGGGAAAGGGAACACTTTTAAGGGACACAAACAATGTCTCATATAATTAACTTCCTCCCGTGAATAAGCTTCCGGTTAGGGCGGCAATGAGCCCTCTCAGGACAGCTGAGAGCCACGAAGTCACAGAAATGGACCCAGGCAAAGTTGGGTTTTTTTGTTTTGTTTTGTTTTTAAAATCAACCACACTTAAGCACCAGTAGAGTCAGATGCTGCACTTAGGTCGGCCTTTATTCTGCATCCAAATCTATCATTGGAATTCACATTCAGAGACATGACTTAAAAAATTTTATGGTGTAAATGACACACAATATAAATTCACTCTCTTAGCCATCTCAGCACAGTTCCATAGTATGAAATGCCTTCACTTTGTTGCCCATTTGGCAACCCCATCCCCAGTGCACAGACACTGTGACCTGCCCACAATGCCACCAACACTTGTTATTTTCTGGCTTTTGATAATGGCTATTGTAGTGGGTGTGAGATGGGATCTCATTGTATTTTTAAGTTTTCTTTCCTAATTGAAGTGTAATCGACTTACAATATTCTGTTAGTTTCAGGTGTACAACATAGTGACTCATATTTATGTAAATGACAAGGCGATCACCCCGGCAGGTCTAGTTACCCTCCGTCACTGTTCAAAGTCATTGCAATATTACAGACTACATTCTCCGTGCCATATGGTACATTCCAGGGGCATATTTATTTTATAAGTGGGAGTTTGCACCTTTCAATCCCTTTCACCTATTTTTATCATCATTCCTCTCACAACTTTTGGGAATCTATCAGTTTTTTTCTTTGTAACTATGAGCTTGTTTCTTATTTTTGTTGTTGTTCATTTGTCTAGTTTTTTAGACTCTACACACCGTAATATCATACAGTGTTTGTCTTTGTCTGTGAGACTTATTTTACTTAATACAATATTCTCCAGGACCATCGTGTTTGTCACAGATGGCAAGATTTCATACACTCTTATGGCTGAGAAATATTCCATTTTAAATATATATATGTATTTACCACATATATTCTATTTATTTTATCCCTTCATCTACTGATTGACACTTGGGTCACTTCCATATGTTGGCTGTTGTTAACAGGGCATGAGTCTGCAATAAATAAAAGAGCATAAAACTTTTCGAATTGCTATTGACGTGTTCTTCAGACAAAGGACCACAAGTTAACTTGCTAAGTTGTATGGTAGTTCTAGTTATAATTTTCAAAGAAATCTCATTGCCTTTTTACCAGACGTTTTCTTACCCCAGTATCTGAACCTGACACCCAGCCCTGGGTGGAGGCCTTCCTGCTGAACTCACCTGCCTTGGGCGTGTTGGAGCCACCCGCCCCTTTCTCTCCCTTTTTGGGTAAATCTTCGCAGCCTGTGTCTCGTTAATCTTCAACATCACGGCCTGTCAGTGGGCTGAGCGCCCAGCTCTGGGGGAGCTGCCCCGCTGCATACACATGGACCGAGGTGCAGGGTGGCGACTGTTCTTTGAAGCCGCAGAGGAAGAAACCCCTGCCTGGGTAAGCGATACCGTGACGAGAAACGGATGTGAGGGGGACAACCACTCACTGGGGACATTTATTCTGGGCCGACTTGGAAATGTGCCTTCTCAGTCAAAACAAAGAATATGAATATCAACCTCTACAGCAACAATAAAAGTCCCATCACCTTAAAACAAACAAACAAACAAACAAACAAACAAAAAAAACAAAACAGAAGGACCCTGTCCCGATGCCTTTTTGTTCTCTTGGGACCTCGGAACCACTAGTGTCAGCATTTTGTGGTGGCTGTGGAGGAGTGGGCTGCCTGCTCCTGAGGGTGAAGAACTATTCGAACTGGGTGAGTCAAGGCTCGGTTACTTTATCCAATTTTTTTTAGTTTTAGTTGGTTTTACAGCAAACATATTGTAGTGGAAGAGGTATGTCCTAAGGGAGCCAGCTTGGATCAGAGTTTGGAGGAGCACATTATATTATAGAGAGAAATTTAGCAAATAGCAGAATACAAAATTAATATTCAGAAATTCGTGGAATTTCTATATACTAATAATAAACTATCAAAAAGAGAAACTAAAAAACCCCCACTATTTACTATTGCAACAAAAAAGAGCTAAGTTACCTGGAAATGGATTCAATCGAGAAGGTAAAAGACCTGTACTCTGAAAACTAAAAAACATTGAGGAAAGAAATTGAGGAAGGTACAAATAAGTGGAAGTATATATCACATTCACATATTGGAAATATTTGACATAATGAAAACACCCAGGCTACCCAAAGCAATTTATAGATTCAATGCAATTCTTATTAAAATACCAATGCATGTTCACAGATGTAAAACATATATTCTACAAATTTAGTCTTCCAGGCAAGATGGCAGTATAGGTAAACATATCTCACCTCCTTGCACAACCACATCGAAATTACAACTGAACTCTAGAAAAACCAACATTCAGACCTGTCAGAAATCAACCTGAATGGAAGTCCTACAACTACAGAATTAAAGAAGAAACTACACCGTGACTGGCAGGAGAGGCAGTGATATGGAAGGGGCTGGTCCCACACCCATATGTCATGGATAAAAGTTGGGAAGGTTATCTCAGGAGTGAAGTGTCCTAGCCCCACACCAGGCCCCCCAACTTAGGGTTCCAGTGCCAAGAAAGGAAGTCACACAACTTCTGGCTATAAAAACCAGTGGGGATTGAGGCTGTGGGAGACAGAATCTACTGGACTCCATGGCAGTTCCTTTTGAAGGGGCCATGCACAAACTTATTCAGACTCACTCGCTCTCAGCTCCAGTATGGGGGCAGCAGACTGAAAAACATTTGAGACATGCAAAGAGGAGTGGAATTATTCATCATCAGGGTGAGGGCTGGGTGCAGCTTTCTCCCAGGCAGAAGGTTGATGGAGGCCATTGTTCCTTTTCTGAGCCCTCCACACACAAAGCCACAGAGTCAGCAGGCAGGCACCACATCTGAGTTTCCATCAACCTGGCTCACATTGTTTTCCCCACCTTGGTGATTCCCTGAGGCCCTGCCCCACCCAACTTTTGGGCCCACCAAAGCTGTTTCCAGCTACTTTTCCATACGAATGGCTTATCTTGGCCCATGTTTCAAATTTTTCTAAATTCTCTCAAACAAGCAGCATCTAGCTTTAGTGAGCTTCATACCTCTCACTAAGTTACCCCAGGACTGGCACTAATAGCAGCTGGCCTTGGTTCAAATCTTGGCCTTTCATGGGCACCTCTAAGCCCAGCACTATTTTAGCAAACATCTGCAGGTCACTTTGTAGCTAATGCCGTGTGACCTCAGGCAAAACACAAGCAGAGGCTGATGTTGGACATGCCAGCAGCAAGGAAGGCTCAACTATGAGAGAAACTGTGGGCACACCTTGAGTACCCAGCCTGGGTAACAGGGGAGGCTGTGCCACTGGACCCTATGGGACATCTACTACATTAAGCCACTCTATCAAGCCTGGGAGACATAGTAGCTCTACCTAATACATAAAAACAAACACAGGGAGGTTGCCAAAATGAGGAGACAAAGAAACATAGTCCAGATGAAAGAGTAGAACAAAACTCCAGAAAAAGTACTAGACAGAATGGAGAAAACAGTCTATCAGATGCAGAGTTCAAAACACTGGTTATAAGGATGTTGAAGAAAATTAGTGAGGACCTCAGCAGCATAAAAAAGATTCAGTCGAAAACAAAGGATACACTAATTGAAATAAAGAACAAGTTACAAAGAATCAACAGTGGAATGGATGAAATCAAGAATCAAAACAATAATTTGGAACAGAAGGAAACAAAAACAACCAATCAAAACATCAAGAAGAAGGAAAGAATCCAAAAAAATGAGAACAGTGTAAGGAACCTCTGAGACAACTTCAAGCATACCAGCATTTGCATCATAGGGGTGTCAGAAAGAGATGAGAAAGAGCAAGAAATTAGAAATCTATTTTAAAAAGTAATGAAAGAAAACTTCTCTAACTTGGTGAAGGAAATAGACATACAAATCCAGGAAAAACAGAGAATCCCAAACAAGGTGGACCCAAGGAGGCCCACACCAAGATACCTCATAATTAAAATGCCAAACGTTAAATACAAAGAGAGGCTCTTAAAAGCAGCAAAAGAAAAGCAATTAGTTACCTACAAGGGTGTCCCCATAAGACTGTCAGTTGATTTCTTAAAAGAAACTGTTCAGGATAGAAGGAATTGGCAAGAAATATTCAAAGTGATAAAAAACAAGGATCACAACCAAGATTACTCTACCCAGCAAAACTATCATTTAGAATTGAAGGGCAGATAAGGAGCTTCCCAGACAAGAAACAGCTGAAGGGGTTCATTATCACCAAACCAGTATTATATAAAGTGTCAAAGGGTCTTGAAGAAAGGAAAAAGAAGAATAAGAATAAGAAGAAGAAGAAGAAGGAGAAGGAGAAGAAGAAGGAGAAGGAGAAGGAGAAGAAGAAGGAGAAGGAGGAGAAGAAGAAGAAGGAGAAGGAGGAGGAGGAGGGTGATGAGAAGAATATGAACAATAAAATGGCAATAAATGCATATCTATCGACAATTGAATCTAAAAAACAAAATAAGGAAACAAGCAGAACAGAAACAGAATCATGATGCAGAGAACACTTTGCTGGTTGCCAGATGGGAGAGGGTAGGGGGGATGACTGAAAAAGGCAAAGGGCTTAAGAATTAAAAATTAGTAATTGCAAAATAGTGATGGGTGTGTAAGGTGCAGCCTAGGGAACACAGTAGCATAAGAACGTATATGCAGGACCCAAGAACATGGACAACAGTGTGGAGATTGCCTGAGAGAATGGGGGACTGGGTGGAGGGGGACAAACGGGGAAAATTTGGGACAACTACAATAGCATAAACAATGAAATATAATTTAAAAAGAAATAAAGTCAAAACCAGAACTCTAACCCAAATTATTGTCCCTTAAAGCTTGAAGGCAGGACCACAGGATGAGGAGGAGGCTTTAACCAGGAAACAAGAGGTGCTGACTGAGGAGGCAGGGATGACACAGAGGTTTGTTTCCAGGGTGGTGGGGTGGATGCACGTGCTAAAAATAAGGAAAGTTCGTGAAGGTGGCTATGAGAGAAAGAAAGTCACACTCTGGGGCCAGGAGAAGGGTTGTGGTTTCTTCTGCTATTTTTTCTGTATTTCTTCTTTGTGCTCATTGTCACAGTGACACTGGACCTGAACTGCCCCACTAGATGGCGGACGTGTCTCGGCTCGTGATCTGAGCTGTGCAGGACACAAGAACCCACATCTTCCTGAAGCTTCTCCAGGGCCTGGGAGACCACTGTTCATGGTGAGGACCCCGCAGGGAGGTGCTGATGGACGGGCTAAAGATAAGAGAAACCCCATGGGGTCTGGGTCGCCTCACCTGGAAGGGACACCTCAGGAAGCCTGGGGTTCTCTTTACGGCTCCATCATGAGAGCAAGGACCAGGCTCCTTCAGTTGGGCTGTTCCCCTTTCTGAGAGGCTGCCTATGTGACAACTCTGTGACATGGAGGGCCAGCCTCCCAGTGGCCACCCTGTGTGTCTCTGTAACCTGAGGACACCATGGTCTTCCCCTTCTGCACCGCTGGGTCCAGAGGGTGAGACCATGGCTCCCTGCACTCATGGCCCTGCTCTGTCTCTGTGAGATGTGAGGAGGGGGAGGGAAGCCCCAGTCTGGGAGGGACCCTACCCCACAGCCAGGCCCTGGTGTCAGGGGACACCAGGACTCAAGAAGCTCACAGGGAAGGCATTTCTGCTTGGGATTCAGGGCCAAATCTCTCACAAGAATTCTCTTCCAGGTATGAGGGTGGGCTCAAGGACTCAAGTGCAGGCAGGTAAATCTGTCCCCAGGCATCTCAAGTTCCACTCTTCATAGGGGACAAGGGGCCTCCCCATTGGCAGCTGTGGATGGAGAACAGCAGATCTGGGTTAATGGACGGGAGGGATCTGGGGGGATCCTGGAACTGGGAGCTGGGCACTGGCAGTAAAAAGTCTTCTGACCCAGCCTCTGATTCCTTTCCGGGACCATCCCCAAACCCACGCTCTGGGCTGAGCCAGGCTCTGCGATCTCCTTTGGGAGCTCTGTGACCATCTGGTATGAGGGGACCCTGCAGGCCCAGCCCCCTGGAACAGACAGAAGCTACTGGATCCTGGGGACAAGGCCAAGTTCTCCGTCACACACATGACACCTACTCTGTAGGGAGATATTGCCGTTACTATCTAAGCCACAGTAGCTGTAGAATCACAGAAAGTTACTCTGTTTAGTCAACAAATAACAAAAAGGTTTCACTCACTTCATCCTGGCCCTCAGTCCCCGCTCTTACACACACACCATCGGCCACTTCCTGGCCTGCCCCACGGCTCCCAGTCAGCCTCATTTACTGGCATGCAAACCCCCTGGGACACGACCGACTTTTAGACGAAGCTGTGCCAGGTCATGGGGTGTGGGGGTCAGGTTTGGGTTCTCACAGCTCTGCCACTTGGAAGCTGTGTTCCCCAGGCTTCGGGAGTTGGTTGCACCGGCCTCCACTGGGTCAGAACTAGAGACTTGACGCTTCTGACTCTCAATTCGGTTTTCACCCCCAAGCCTGCCCTGCATTCCCTACCTTCTTCATGCCTCTTCCCAGCCTTTTTTCTTGCCTACCTCACACTCCAACTCCCTCCCAAACCTAACTCCCCAAACTTTCTTGGCACACCTTCTTGGGCTCAAGGTGTCCCTATCTTACAATCCTTCGTCACTCTCGGACACCTAGTCCCCCCGGAATGCTCATTTTCATCTCCTCTGTGTCCCATATCAGTGTTCTCTGTCCCGTGTCTCCTGCCAGCCTGCACATCTGACGCTCCGTCTTGTCCCAACGTCAGAGGATTAATCTGAGTTTCAAGACATTCTCCCTTCTCCCAACCCTGCGTCTCCCCCCTCACACCCATTCAAGTGTGGAACAATGGCACCCCTGCTTCATCACGCCAGCTCCAGTGGGTCCTTCCCCAATAGGTAGGTTGGCCCCGCACTCATATTTTTTAGCCCTATCTTGAGCCCTCAATAAAAACCCTCTTTTACGGCACCTCTGGGTCCCCTTGAACCCATATAATGCCAAACGCCCTTAAATGCCCCAGGCTTTACAGTTATCATCCTGAGCCCGTGCAGAACCCATCCTTCAAGAGCCCCCCCTCTGAACGCCTCTGCTTGCCAACCTTCCACCTCCGGTTGGGTCTTCAAAGATTTCAGTCCAGTACCCCAAAGGCCACAATGATCAGCAAATACACAGAACCAGGGGAGAAATTTACTTCCAATTACCAGGTTCTGGTTGCAGACCCTCTAAAAACGGGCACGCGAATATTTTAAAAACAACGGAGAATCAAAACATTGATGCCCGGTCTGAGCTTTGGGTCAGGAAGTGTCCAAAACAGGGTTTTCTAAGAGTAGGCCCACACATGGCTGATGTGACAAGGACCTGCTCATTTACTAGAGTTGTTTGGTTCCGTGACAGAATTATCTCACATTTTTGAGCATTTATTGACTCAATGCAAGTATTCTAAAAAATTTCTACCTTATCGACAAATTTATTTAAAAAGGGAAGAAATATTTATTTAGAGTTTAACAACATAGGATAGGGAAAGTGTGGCATCCAGCCTGAATGCTGCACTTTCTTTTCTTTTTAAAAGATTTTATTTATTTACTTCATTTTCAGAGAGGGGAAGGAAGAGAGAAAGAGAGGGAGAGAAACATCAGTGTGTGGTTGCCTCTCACGTTCCCCCAACTGGGGACCTGGCCCACAACCCAGACATGTGCCCTTACTGGGAATCGAACTGGTGACCCTTTGGTTTGCAGGCCACCACTCAATCCACTGAGCTGCACCAGCCAAGGCTGAATGCTGCACTTTCAATGAAACTTATAAGGTTGGAGACTTCACACTGATAATTCCCAGCATCCTTTCTCTGAACAAGGTCTATGATGAGGTTTTTTTTCTCCCCGCCAAGAACAGCTCCATTTTCTTTGCAAGTCACAGGCTTATGCCACTGAAAATCCATGCATGAAAACCAGTTTGTGTAGCAGGTGATGACCACAGTGTCCTCATGCTCTGTGACAGTGGTGCATCTGGCAGGAGGGTAGGCACTTTCATGAGTTCTGTGGGAAAACAGAAGTTGTGACTGATTAACAGTGGGCGTGGGACCTGGGCCCACACTGCTACCTCAGACATCTCAGCCCTCACAGTCCACAGTGAGCTCTCTAAAACTCGGCAGTGTTGTCCTGACCTATGAAGAAGGATGATTTGGTTTGTTGAGGTGACAGTGTTTGAGGAATGGGCTTCACCTTTTTTCTGACCCCCGATCACCCCAGGGTAGCCCCTGATCTGTTCCTGTAAACGTCTCTGTAGTATCAGCCCAGAGAACCCCTCCCCACCCACACGTTCTTAAACTTCATTTTCAGGTAAAGCTGTCCTCTCATGAGCTCTTATCGATTCTTCCCTAGAACTTTCTTTGACTTCAAAAAACATCAGGTCCCATATCTCATGTAAACCCCCATGTATGCTGGGGAAGACGGGATGAACATGTCTGTCTACCTCTGGGGACAGTGGAACTTTATAGTGATTGGGAAGGCATGTGCCTCTTGTTAAATGATTTATTAGGCAATAAAGATGACTCAACCCTGTCTTCATGACGTCGTACCTAGAAAAGTCCCATTTAATAGACTTCTCAGTCTGAATGTAACTTTACCTCATTATCTGTAAATTGAATGTCACTGTGAAGAAAATCTCTAGAGAAAAGTGGCTATGGTTTTAACAAAAGACTGGCACTGTGGAATAGAAGGAAACCACTCAACTATGGTAAAGACCTTATACGGAAGCCCACAGCTAACACAGTACTCCATGCAGAAACATCCAAAATGTTACTAAGACTGGGAACAAGGTAAGGATGCAGCTTTTCCCAGTTATCCAAATAGTACTGGCAGTACTGGCAAGAAGATGAAATTAAAGGTATTTAAATTAAAAGGGAAGAGGAGAAGTTTTCTCTTTTACCCGACAACATAAACTTAAATGTAGAAAACTCTAAGGATTCTGATCCGCCCCACTCAAAAAACTGTATAAACTAATAAATTTAGTCAAGTTGCAGAAGACAAAATCAGCGCTCAGCGTCCTTTCTGTTGTATTTCTTTGCAACAGAAATCAACAAACCCAAAATGGAATTAAGAAAACAATTTAATTTACAACAACAGAAAAAAACAGAAAACTTAGGAATGAATTTAATCAAAGAAAAATGTATACACTAAAAATTACCAAATGTTTCTGAAAGTAAGTAAAGAAGAAACAAATGAATAAAAAAAATCCACGTTCATCAATTGGGAGACCCTCAACTATCTACGTCTTTGATACAATCTCTGTGATAATCCCAATGACTTTTTTGCAGATATAGAAAAATTCACCCTAGATTTTCAAGAATTCCCAAGTTGTTGCTGTGCTCTTAGAAAAGAAGAATAAAGCTTGAGTTCGTATACTTCTTGATTTCCAAATTTATCATAGAGGTAAGAAAATAGTGTGACACTGGCATAAAAACTTTTGTTCACCAAATAACAAAATCACATGGTTTCTACAAAGGTGCCAAGACTGTTCAATGAAGAAATAACAGTCTTTTCAACAAATTCGTATCGGACAGCAATATCCACATGCAAAGAAATAAAGTGGGCAGTTGCTTATACCATACACAAACATTAAGTCAAAATAGATAAAAAAGTAAGACCTAAAACTATAAAACTCTTAGAAGTAAATTTATGGGGAAATATTATTACATTGGATTTGCCAGTGATTTATTAAATATAATACCATGAGCACAGGCAAAAAATAAACTAGATAAATTGGACTTTGTTGAAATGAAAAGAAATTTGTTCATCAAAGGACACAATCAACAGAGTGAAAGGTGACCCATGGAATAAGAGAAAATACTTTTCAAATCATATGTAAGATGGGTTATTAATATCCAGAATATGCAAAAAATCCCCTACAATTCAACAATGAAAAAATAAAACAGCGTGATTTAAAAAAAGCAAAGCGCTTGAATATACTTCAAGTATATGTACTTTTATTTATTTATATATGTATGTATTTATTTATTTATTTTTAGAGAGAGGGGAAGGGAAAGAGAAAGAGAGGGAAACATCAATGTGTGGTTGCCTCTCTTGTGCCCCCAGCTGGGGACCTGGTCTGCAATCCAGGCATGCGCCCTGGCTGGGAATTGAACCAGCGATTCTTCAGTTCGCAGGCTGGCATTCAATCCACTGAGCTACACCTGCCAGGGCAAATATACTTTTCTTTAAAGAAGATATACAAATAACCAGTAAGTACAAAAATGTGCTTGACACAACCAGCAAATTAAAACTCTCAAGGTCAGAGTCTTTGCTTGTGATGTGGGGGGTGGGTAACTCCGCTGTGCAGGTAACAGAGAGAATGCTGCTCTGTGCGGCACCTTGGAGTCCTCCAAAGCCTTCTTCAGTCAGAGTTGGCACCTCTCACCTCTCAGCAAACTCGAGTTCTTAACTGAATTAGGCAGTTCTGTGTATCACATGACAAATGCATGGGGGGATCCCTGTGCTCATAAAACATAAATCCTCTAGCTCTTTGTCTTAATAAAAGTACAGGCTTCCTCAGGCGTCAGTTAAGTATCAGGGTTTGATCAACCTGTTCCATGTGGTCATAGGACTGGGAGCCAGGGACCCCCCCCTGCACTTCCGGTTCTTCACTGACCCGCTGGCCGCCCGGTTAAATAGGAACCATTCCTTCCAGCCGCACAGACTTCCGTGGCCCAGCGAAGGTGTGTTTCTGTGAGACACAATTTTCCTGTACACCCCAGAGACCTGGGTCCAGGACCCTGGACCAAGACGTGGGTCAGGGCTTTCAAGGTGAGTGTGACTGACAAGTTGGTGAGCCAATTAATGTTAGAGTCCAAGAAATGATCTAGAAAAGAGCGAGGGGGTCAGGCAGGAGCTGACTGCGGCAGCAGAACCCCGGGCTCTGCATTTGGTCATTAACGCCATTCTCCCTCTGCTGAGGGCGGGTGAGGACCTGTGCAAGTGCAGAAGGGGTGACAGGTGGCAAGAGGGGGGCATGGACTTACCGAAATTCTGGCGCTTGTCAACCATTTTTTCGGTGGTTATGTGACAGAAATTTGAAAAATACTTAATTTTTTGTATGTGAACATTATTATTAATACCCAAGGGCCTAAGAACAAATTCAGGAAAAAATTACTTTTCTGAAGAGCAGCCAACAGCCTGAGACATGGCCCTCAACCCCTGGATAATCAAGACGCCTGTTCCATGTGGCCAGAACTTTAGGAACTCTGCATCCAGGTGTCATTCTCCGAGGAGATTTTGGATCATTCCTTTAATCATCTGTTACTTCTGCATTAACTCCTTCTATCTTATGTAAAAGAACCGTCGAGTGCTGGCCCCGGAGCTGGTCGCAGGTGTAGAGTGAGGAGTGAGAAGGCAAAGTCCCTTCCTTCATGTCCAGTGGGAGTGACGCCCACACATCAGGAAGAAAAGAAGTGAATTCAAGTCCAGGGCAGGGAGATGAGGACCGGCCGCCTGAGGGGGAGGCCTGGGCGTTCCCAGCACCGACTCCGACTGTTACGGTGGATACTTTGGTTCTGGAGTAAAAACAGGTTAATTCTTTACTTGCTGTCACTTTCCAGAGCACAGTGTTTCTCCCTGAGTGGAGGACACCTAATTAAAAAAGAAAGACATGAGCCAGCGGATAATCTAGGGATCCGTGGACACCTAACAAGGCCGTCAGTTGGGGGGGAGACAAGCGCTGTGGCTGCAGACAGGCCTCGAGTGACTGGTCAGCTGTGCATGGTCTCTTGGGGCCGGACTGAGATGGTCTCCTCCTGCCGAGGTTCTCTCATCAGACTAAACCTTCACTCCGAGGTAAATGTTTGCATGGGTAGATTCCGGGAAGGGAAGTCTGGTCTGAGGGAGTTTGTCTCCACTGTGTGTGTCCTGCACGAAACGCCCAAACCCAACCTGGGATGTGACGCAGAGGGGGACGGAGGCAGAGTCCAGGGCCATCAGTCCTGTGTGCGAAGGAGAACTCACCCCACCCGGCACCCAGAGGCCAGAGAGCATCACTCACAGTATATACATTAATCCAGTTACTTCTTGATTCTAAAACAATTTTTAAACGGCTTGGATAGTGTCATATTCTTTGTCCTCCATGGTGACTTTCTGGAACAGCGGAGATCCTTTGGAATATATATATTGTCTTTCAACCACTGTATGCAAGCCGAGGTTATAAGATGCAAAAAAGATGCGCGTCCACACTTTATTTTGGACCAGGCATAACCTGCAAGATGCTCAAGCAGATTGTGGTCAAGGAAAAGCACGCTCTTTTAGGTGGGTAGGTGTCCAGCTGGGCGGAGGAGCTAATGGTTTCAAGTGTGGGCAGCTTGGAGAGCGAGGAGGACTGTGGACCGAGAGATGCAGGTAACCCTGCTAAGCTGTACACAGGGGTGCCCAACCCACGGCCCGGGCTGCTTGTGGCCCAGGATGGCTCTGAATGTGGCCCAACACAAAAGAGTAAATTTACTTAAAACCTTTTTTTGCTCGCCAGTTTTCGTTAGTGTTTGTGTATTTACTGTGTGGCCCAAGACAACTCTTCTTCTTCCAGTGTGGCCCAGAGACGCCAAAAGGTCGGACACACCTGCAAGTGTTTCCAAAGGGGGTGTCAGCAGAGCCCTTGGAAGGTTCCAGGCTGAGGGGGCGGCTCTGCCGCTCTCTGGCGGAGGAGCAGAAAAATGTGCAAGAAAAAATCATTTTACAGTTAGGTGTTTTTTTGAGTTTTGTATTTTCTATTCAACTTTTACTGTAAGCAACGTTTCACATGTGTACGTACAATTCTTAACCTATTTATTGAGTTATAGTTGACATGTAGTAAGCTTAACATACTGAAAATATACAATTTATTAAGTTTTGCCAGATGCATGCTCTGGAGAAGTTATTACAATGGAGATCATGAACGCGCCCCTTACTCAACATTTACTTGGTCCCTCCTGTAATGTCTTTATCCTGCCCCTCTCCCCGCTCCTTTGTCAGTGTTAAAGAGGCCCTCATCTGCTTTCTGTCATTGTAGATTTATTTTTATTTTCTAAAATTTTCAAAATTTGAACTATGCAGCGTATAGTTTGGGGCAGAGTTTGGCTTATTGACATAACATGATTATTTTTAAAAAGTTTTTTCTTTTTTTATAATTTAGTTCCATTCCATCCCAGGGACACATTAAATTTATATATCCATTCAGCCGTTCATGGGCATTTGTGTTGTTTCCAATTTGGGGCTATTCCAAGTAAACCTGCCATGAACATTTGTGCAGAAATGTCTTTAACACAACAAGTTAAGTGCTTGTAAACTTATTAAAGGCTAGGGAGATGGAAGTTTCCACTGGAACTCTTGTTTCAAGGTCCCACTGCCACAGCCCCCACCCAGTAGTCAACAGAGTTGCAAAAATACCAGATTCTTAATTACACACAAGTACATCACAGAAGCAGGAGTTAATTTACATCTAAATTCTCAATTAAAACAACAGGAGAGAATCGTATTTAACTGTTTAGTTCCTCTGATATAAAAAGATACATAGAAGAAAATGGAGCGGAAGTGCCAAGTGCCCACAGACAACACATGGCACGTCTGAGTCCACCTGCAGGCTGCGTGACTCTGGGTGAGTGAACCCACCTCAAAAAGCCTCCATTTCATCATGTGATACCTTAGAAAAATAGTTGGTCTTCTCGCTGGGATCTTAGAACACAACAGCTAAAACTTCTGGAATTTTATGAGTGATAAGGGTGATAAAAAAGAGTGTCTTTCGTTCTGTTGAGGCAATTCTTGGCAGGCTTTTAGATAATTGCAGGGTGAGGGCAGGTTGCCAGAGGGATTAAGTCTTGATTAGAAGCTTGGAATTTTCGGCCGTCAAAGTAAGAAATGTTTAAAGCGGTGGAATTTTTTTTGACTTTACCTGAACCAAAATCGACAACAATTGTCAGGAGGCAAAATCACAAGAGATCAGAAAATGCTTCAGACAATGGCAGTTTTGCATGTTATTTTATTTATTACAATCAAAGCTGGAGCCGAAAGAGTTACTTCAAATCTGTTTGCAATAGATTAGAGCGGCAGGAGAAAGCAAAGCAAGAAGATCTTTGAGCCCTGGCTGGTGTAGCTCAGTGGATTGAGTGGTGGCCTGCGAACCAAAGGGTCACCAGTTCGATTCCCAGTCAAGGCACATGCCTGGGTTGCAAGCCAGGTCCCCAGTAGGGGGGTGCAGGAGAGGCAACCATGCATTGATGTTTCTCTCCCTCTTTTTCTCCCTCCCTTCCCCTCTGTCTAAAAATAAAGCAAATTTAAAAAGAAAGAAAGAAAATCTTTGAGACTGCATAAAAAGTAAAACAGAAAAACACATTTTTTCTATTGGTTGGTACAGGTTAGCTAGTATTTAGCAATTAAAATGGTAACGATAACAACGAGCGGTTGTGTGGCCTCTGTTCTGGGGCAGTGAGGGGCCTGGAAAAAAGGAAATTACTGTGATATTCCAAAGTTATGTTATCTTAGATGCAAAAAGACAGTAGACAAGCTCAGTTAAAGTAGAAATTGACCTTTTTCAGAGAAGATACTGACCCAGGACATGACTATTTGTATCCCTTTTAGTTAAAAGTTTTAATTTCAATCCATCCTATGTGGTTACGTTAGGTGTTTGTGTTTTTACTGCTGCCACACAGGCCTCTCCTGAGCTTGTCGCATTTAGTATGTGGTCTCCTTTTCGTCCAAAAATCCGTCCCCCTCTCAGTCATTAGTCAACCTGAAGGATGACCAATCATTTGGTTAAGTAATGTAGTCCCACGGTTCTGGGAAAGCTCACTTCTTGGAAGTCTTAGTTTCCGCGTTTCTCCTGTTGAATGACAAATCATGGGTAAAGGGTCAAGAACGTAGCCTTGGATGACAGTCAAGGCCAAATTTTCTGAAAATCGAAAAGCACGTAAATGAGAGGCAGTCTGGATGCATAGGCCTTTATTAACAGGGAAAAAAACCCAAACCCACTCTGGATCATTCCTAACCTCCAAGTTATCATGACCCATATTTTGCTATCTGTCTCATTTCTCCATATTTTGTATCAAGAATAACACTTACTTACATTTTGGGGGGCACACGATACACCTCTTCAGTTTTCGGGATCTGACCATGAGATGAGCTCCCTTTTCCTATGGTTCATCTACTTCCCATGGAAACACTCAAGTATCGTTCACTATTAATCTGATTCCTGCTAGTTGCGAAATTTGGAACTGCAACCTTAAGGCTTATTTGGGGAACAAGGCTGTAAGAACACAATGCTATAAATTATGCGTACTATCTAAGAACTCCAGAGATCAAGAGGGCAGTAAGAGCTTCGTAAGTAAATTATTTTGTGCCTCAGCCAGCCATGTTTTTAGAGTCACTTCAGCTTCCGTTTGAATTAATATAGTTTGTAGTTTTTGTTGGGTTAGGGTGTACGCTCATTCCCATAATTATATTCTAGCCTTCATACATGAAATTCCTTCCTCAATATTCCCTTTTCACTAACCTCCTACGATGCCCTTGTTCTTCTGTGTTCCTTTTTACTCATTCATAAATAACCAACTTATTCAGACAAACTACTTATTTTCAACCCCTCTTGAAAACACACTCGCCCCATTGCTTCTTCTTCCTTCTGAATTTCATCGTATTTTCTGAAAGGGGGCCAGGCCCAGGGCAGGTTACCTAAGGCCAGTTGGAGCGAACGGGTTCTTGCTTTCATGGAGAAAAGGTTTCATAACACAAGCCCGGGGGGTTTGGACAGGACGTCTAGTAAAGCGGAGGGCAGTGAAACAAGGAAGGGGCGAGGATAGAAGAATGAACAAGGAGGGGACTGCTTTGGTTCTCTAGGGACTTCATGGGGAAGAGGTTAGGCTAGGTGGGAAAGCTGTCAGCCCCCCGGAAAGCCAGGGAAAAGGGGCCGTGGGGACCGGTTCAAGGCATTAGCCCCGGACACGCGTCCGTTGCTATTGACTGCCGGGTTGCAAGTCTCACGGAGCTTGCTTAAAGTTTAGGAGCAAGGAATTCACTGGAAAAAAGATTCAAGTGGGCGTGCCCCAAAGCGGGTGCGTGCTGGTTTCTTTGTCTGGAGGGGCTTTAACTGCTTTCCGAAGGTGGGCGTTTTAGGAAAGGTCACCGGGGACAGCTCAGTGGAATACTCATCAGGTTTCCAGGTTTGCCCTTCTAAGGTTGTGGTCTTTGCTGCTCGGTCAGCACCAGACGCTGCTGGGTCTAAGCCGCAGGACCGGCAACGTGCCGGCGGGGGAAGAGCCTGCGGGACAAGGTCAGGCGCCTGTGTGTCCGTTGCCAGGAGCGCAGGGCTTTCCGCTCTGACGGTCTTCCCTATCTGGCTAGGGCTTCCTCAGCCACTTTGTTCAGCCTTCTCAGGTTTTCCATTCCACCGGATAAAAAATATTTTTTTTCTTTTTACTAACCTGCCTCAAAAAGGAAAACTATAATAAGGGTGTTATTATTAATAAAAATATTATTGTATACCCGTTTAGCAATGATTAACTATCGGGTTATATATACAAGGTTTGAGAAGAGCCCAAAGAACAAGTGTAATTATTATGCTTAATATCAGCGGACAGGTTAAAAGTAATCAAACGAATAAATTTCCACATCAATTTGTAGATACGCAGGCCTCGTTGATGTCTCAAGATTCCTGTCCATCTCTCATGTCAGCAGCTCCAAATTCTCAAGGGGTGTTTGACTGAGGTAAGCGGAGGCAAGTGTCAGAGACAGAGGCAGACGTTCATGTGCGATGGGGCACTTTTGAAGCTCTTTCCAACAACGTCGGAGTTGTCTATAACTGATGTATGTTCCAAAGGACAAAGTAAGTTGCGGTCTTTGAAGTTCATGGGGCTGACTGACAATAAGTTATATGGATTTGGAACCACAGGATGTCTGAGGAAACGAGCGTATTCATAGTTCTGGAAGCCTGTACAAAGCTCTACCCTTTCCCATTTGGTTTCTTTCATGGGAGAATAGAAGAATTACAGAAGCGTGTACACGAAGTTACGCACGGACCAATCACGCTTGGCTCCTGCTCTGACCCCCCCCGAGGCACCCCAGTTCTCTCAGAGGAAAGCCCCAGTTCTGGCCAATGGCGCCTCTCGTTCAGGTTTCCTCTCTTCTTATCTCGCGCCCTGTGTGTGCCTGTTACTGAACCCAACCGGTAGATGGGGTCCTACCCCTGGTCACCTCCCAGGCAAAACTCCAAAGACAGAGTTCAGCGGAAAGGAAAGGATGTTTTGTGGAACATTCGAAACAGACTATGCATTACAACAACAACGTAGATTCGAGAACTGAAGATGACACCAAGAGAAAGATCTGTACAGAGGAAGAAGACACACAAATTTGGTTTATGACACCCAAAGAAAAATCTCCTGTCACCCTCTGCCAGCTCAGTTCAAGGTTGTGCCAGGAACCTCTTCTTCTGACACCCAAAAGTATCTTAAATGTAGGTGGCCTGGCTGGTCTCCATTCGCGGTCTAACTTCAGGCACCTTACCCTCGCACACTGTTCTCTTCCTGCCTCAACTCACAAACCCCCTCCCGGGGAGGGCTCGAGGCCTTTGGCAGCTGACAGGGTCTCGTGGGGGGCAGGTGTGGTGTGGGGCCTGCCCCCGACAGGCGACTGTTGACAGGCCTGCACAGGAGTGGTGGGGAGGGGTGACAGGCCCACCCTGCATGGTTTTGAGGCTGGGGCCTGCAGCTAACCCATTTTGAGCCTGCAAAGGCAACCTTAGGTCCCCTTGAACCCATCTAATGTGTAACACCCCTAAACACTACAGGCTTCCTAATTTCTTATCCTGACTCTGAATGGATTCCCTGTTTCTATAGCAACTCTGCCCCCCCCATCCTACCCCCAGCTGCCCGTGCCCACCTCAGCTTACGCACAATCCACCTCTGGCCAGGTTTCCAAGGATTTTAGCAAAATACCCTTGAGGCCGCAAACAGCAGTGAGTAGAACTAGAAAAAAAAATATTTATGTCTCATTTTTCAGGTTCTGGGTGTGAACTCTGTAAGAATGGGTACCAGGAGTTAGTAAAAGCAACAACAACAACAGTAACAGCAAAACAAAGAATGAGGATGGTGACGTCTGGCCTGAGCACCGGGTCACAGGAGACTTGAGACAGGGTGTCCGGCGCTGGCCCGCGGGTGGGCGGTGTGACAAGGGCTGGCGTGTGTGCTAGGGCTGTTGAGTTGTGTGATGGAATGTCTTTGAAAATCTCTGTGACCCTGTTTTCGTGATGTGGGATGAGAACACTGTCGAGGTCAGGCCATGGTGGACGTGCGTAATTTTGTGCCTGCAGATCTTCTCGGATTCTGGGGAAAAGGCCACTCCAAGGCAACTTGGCGAACCAGGAGGGTGTGGACAGTCGGGTCATCTTTTGCTGTGGGTGCCGAGTCCGAAGGGAGGAAGCAAAATCTGAAGCATTGATTTGGAGAATCGCGTAGCCAGATGAGCAACGAAACTGGACGACTGGAAAATATTGTGAGGACTGATTGACACTCCTAGACGACGGGCTCAGCTAATTCCAGGGAATTGATGTCAGATTCAAACATGCTTCGGATAAATTTAAAGAGACAAGAAGAACTTTATTCAAGACCATGAATGGGCAGTGAGGCTGGCCTCAACACCCTAGAAACAAAAAGATGGGGAGATTTTAAGAATGGCAGAGGAATCACAGGCATCTGCCTTGGCTAACTGGCTTTCCACAAAATAAAAGTAGAGCTCGTGAGACTGTGACAGGACCTTGTTTTACATGTCAGTCGTCAGGGTCCCCAGCCAAGTTAGCCTCATGGGTTTTTTTTTTCAGACACCTGGACACAGGGATATAGGAGAATTAAATGCCAAAGGAATGGGCCCAAACCCTTAAGATAGATATTCTTTGGGTTAAAGTGCTGGCAAGAATATTTTAAGAAAACATATATATTTCAAAAGAGCAGAGAAAGCATCTTCAATTACAAATTACAATTACATTCCTAAAGAAATGCTTTTTAAAAACGAAGGTCAGATTGAATGTGGGAGGTGGGGGTGGGTAGGGCGGGGAGAGTCATGGGGGGAAACTGGGGACAACTGTAACTGAACAACAATTAAAAAAATGGAAATGAAGGCCTGTAATCAGAAAGAACCCGTTTACTGAAGGTTACCGACTCTGAGGGAACATTAAGTCTTCTAGGTCATAACAAAACTGCTTTCTGCACAGTGGAGAAAAATACAACTAAATTACTTTCAACCGAGACCCAGTTTGCATCTCCATTAGCTCCTGCAGTTTTGAAGAGGTGCAAATTTCTAACCATTTATAAGCAGGTGCAGAATAGCGGAGGTTTCCCGTGTCGCCAAACGGGAACTGGGTCACGAAGGGGCCTTCCTGGGCCAGCCTGTAGCACTAGGCTTTTGCACTTGGCAGGGAGAATTTCACAGCGGGAGCCCAAGTGTATCTGAGAGTATGTTTATTTAAGCTGGAGACAGTGAAAGGAAGGAAGGGCTTCAGGTAGAAGGAACCACAAATCAGAGCCTTGGAAAAGTCACTTTGGCTTTCTAGAAACATTAGAAGGAAGAAGCGAGTTGAGGCGAGGCTACTTTGGTTCACTGAGCGCTAACAACCGCAGTGAGAGTCGTGTGCCGAGGCAGGCTGCTATGACCCCGGCTAGGAAGTGAGAGGAAAGGGCGTCTCGGAGACGGGCTTGGAGGCTTCGCCCAGGACAAGCTGCCGCCGCTCACTGCTTTTCTGGTTGCAAGCCGAATGAGGCCCTTAGAGTTTAGAAGAAAAAAAAAAGCAGAAATAAAAGGCATGGGCAGGCTTCTGTAAAAACCCCAACTGGATCCTTTGTTTTGAGGGCTTTTTCTTCCCCCCACCCCCATCTTTAGCTGGCAAAAGTCCTAGGAAAGCTCATACTGGAGAATCTAAATAAAATATTCATTAGCTTTTCAGGGGTGTCCTTCAACGAGTTGATTCACCAAAATGTGTGCACACAGGGGCCAGGGTATTTTTCTGGTTAGCTTTCTTTTTATAGCATCTCATCCGAAAGGGACCAAGACTGACCTGCCCCGGCACAGTCTGCAATGTGTACGTCACTTGCTCCTAAGTGTCCTTGATTAGAAGCCATAAAACTGTGTTATTCATTAGCTGGCTGTAAATTGCTCAGATTTTTTGGCCTTGTTTAACTATTTGGTCTCAGTTTTTCCTATTGTACTTGTCCAGAAACTTCGCTAACTTCTAACGACTCTGCCCGACCTGACCAGGGCCCGAACCCGATCTACCCGAAGGCGGTGCTTCTGCAGTTTTCCCCGGAGACGTTACATTTCTCTCTATAGTCCCTTTCCCATCGATCGAGCATCATCTCCAAAGAAGGAGAGTATTCTTGATCCTACGGCATGGCTGGTGTCACTCGATTTGGCCTGATGAGTGACCTTGACTGCACAGGAACCGACGTGCACCACGTGCTTTGGTCTGGTGAAGGTTTTCTCATGAAACCTGAGACCCGAGCTTTGGTGGCCTCTTGAGGTTAAGAAGCCTTGCCCTCACACTTCACCTGCAGCCTCTCTAGCCCTGAACGATTCCCCCTTTTCCAAGAGAGACCAGAATGGCCAGTAGATCAAGCTCCGTTTTTGAAGGTTAAGGTCATTTCTGATCCTGCGGGTGTCAACCCGAACTAGGGCAGATGAGCCAAAGTTTTGGTTGTATTACCAGCATTTCCAATTATGTTCCATGAACAAGGAGGACAGAGTGGTATGAAGCTTGGGCAAATAAGTCCGTTGCCGTGAAAATAAGAATACGCAGGAAGACTTCAGCGAAATTTTAAGAGAAGTCAAACAGGGAGAGAAAGATCAGTTTTGCTGCACACATGGGTGTCCTCCTCTTTATTTCCATTGTCCACTCTGTGTCCAGGTGCCCTCTACACACCTCCCTGGGGGAGGGGCAGAGCTTGGATTCCTGCCAGCTCATCGGGTGCTCCCACTGGTCATCACAGGACCACTGTTTATGCTCTGAGGAATTCCGTGTCACCTGCACTGTGAAGACAGTGCAGCAGAGACCAACCGGAGACAGGATCTCGTGTGGAATGTGACGTAAAGTCAGCTATGGTGACAACGTCAGCTCACAATTTGGACTAGTTTTTGACCCAAAGCAAGTGTCCTAAAAACTTCCTACCTTCACAATAAATCTATTTAAAAAGTGCAGAAAAAGTTTATTCAGAATTTAAAAACATAGGGGAGAGAGGGTGGTCACTCATCTGTCACACCCACCCCAATGGCCTCACTTTCATAGGAACTGATGGGGTTGGTGACTCCACACTGAAAACCCCCAGCTCCTCCCTTCTGAGGGGGTCTCCTTGGAGCATCCTGTGGCCCCAGGAGAGTTTCATCCCCGTAAAGACTTGTAGACACAAGATATTGAACAACAGGTGGGTGGAAATTACTTTTGTGCAGCAGGTCCGTGCCATTAACACCCATTCCCCGTGCCTGTGGTGCTGCTAGCCAGGAGGGTGGGCACAGTCGCAGGCTCTGTGGAGAAAGGGGGGATGTGAGGAATTGGTGGCGGGCTTGGAACCTGGGGCCACTCTGCCTCCTCAGACATTTAAGCCATGCACAGTCCACAATTTGCTCTATAAAGTTTGCCGGAGGATGGTCCTGACCTCTGCTGAAAGACGATTGTCTTAGTTCAAGTGACAATGTGTAAGAACATGGCTTGCACCTCTTCTCTGACCCCAGATCACCCCCGGGTGACCCCTGACATGGTTCCGTAAACATCTCAACAGTATCGGCAAAAAAGACAAAACAAAAACAAAACAAAACTTCCCAGCCCGGGTGTCTTACGACCTCATGAGCCGGTGAAATTTTCTTCTCGTGAGCTTGTATAAATCCTTTCCTAAAACTTTCTTTGACTTCTAATAAAATTAGATCTTATTCTTCATGTAAACTTTTGTGTATATTGGAGACAGCAGGCTTGCAACCCGGTTATCTCGGGGGCAAAGAAAGCTTTACCATAACGAGGAAGTCGTTTATCTCTAGTTAAATCGTAATGAAGCAATCAAAAATGGCCCAACCCTGTCTTTATAACCTTGGACCTGGAGAAATTTCATATAAAGTGTTTCTCTGTCCAAAGAGGGTTTATTTTCTGGCCTGCAGATTAAATATCATGGTGAAAGGGATTTTTAGAGAAAAGTGGCTATGGTTTTAAGAAAAGACACAAACTGTAGGAATAGAAGAAAACGACTCACATGGTAAAGGCCACGCGTGAAAGCCCACAGCGGACACAACAGTCCGTGGAGAGACTCCCAAAACGTTACTAAGATCGCGAACAGGACAGAAAATCCTATTTTCCCCACTTCTTCAACACAGGAATCGAAGTACTGGCCAAAAAGTTAGGCGAAAAAGACGAAGTGAGAGGTGTCAAAATTGGAAAGAAAGAAGAAAAATTTTATCTCTTAACAGGTAAGATCAGCTTATATGTAGAAAACACTAACGATCTTGCCACACACACACACACACACACAGATAGAAATAAAGGCAAAGTACCAGGAGACACTGGCAGTCAGCGTTATTTCCATTTCTCTGCAACAGCAATGAACGGACCTGAAACGGAAATCAGAAAACAGCTCTGTTTACATTAGCAGCAGAAAAATAGAATACTCAGGAAAAAGTTAACTAAGAAATGGTAGATGTATACACTGGCAACCGCCAAATGTTTCTGAAAGAAAGTAAAGGAGGAACAAATAAATAGAAAGATGGCCACGTTCACTGACTGGAAGCAAATCTCTGTCAAAAACCCAGTGACCCAAAAAACTACAAGGACACCCTGACTCTATCCTTTTTCATCAGACACCCCCACACCCACCACCAGGCTTTTCCTCAGTTTCCACTCAGTGCCTCTTTCGGGGGCCCTGACTCCCAGGTGCAGCCTCAGCATCAGAAGACTTAGGGCACCGAGGAGGCGAGATTTTGCGTCTCCCAGGCGCTTCCAGGCAGAGCCGAAACGACCTGACTCGGACCGGCGCCGGGGAAAGAGCTACGCCAGTCTCGTCCTGGTCAGAGCAGGACGCCAAAAATCCTGACCCTCGGCCTGGAAACAGCGATCCCTGGACTCTAGCCTTCGTGTGCCCCCTAACATCAGCCTACCCTCCTTCCCTCTCCTTTTTTACAAACTGGGATTTTATAATCCTCTTCGGATTTCACCCTGGGCGCGCTGACTCTCTCCCGCCTTGAAATCTTCTGCCGTCTCCTCTCCAGTCTTCAGCAGAACTTCGCTCCTCAGCCCTCCTATCTTGCCTCGCTCCACAGTCTCCCTCTCACCCTGGTGCCCCGTCTCAAACCTCTCTCT
This sequence comes from Mormoops blainvillei, assembly GCA_004026545.1. Classification (NCBI taxonomy): domain Eukaryota; kingdom Metazoa; phylum Chordata; class Mammalia; order Chiroptera; family Mormoopidae; genus Mormoops; species Mormoops blainvillei. The sequence continues at coordinate 4,638 of PVJD01010541.1, read as the reverse complement.
CAAGGTGCTGATGGCCTCTTTTTCTGGAGCCAGCAGTTCTGAAACCACCTGCCCTTGTGCCCCAATGATCAGAATTCACATGTTTCTCTGCCTGTGTTTGCTTAGAGATACATCTTCTCTTCCCAGTACCCTTGCCACCCTGCTCCCACTTTTCTTGCATGGTACTTTTTAAATGGTTTTTTTTTTGTTTGTTTGTTTGTTTTGTTTCCACCTATATAGCAGAGCACACCCCACCATGGACCCCCCATATCAAGTGTCGGTCCCATTATCAAGGGTAGTCATGTAGGCTTATTAGGTATCTTATTTTTTTCTGACAACGAGTTTCCTTCCTTTCAGGACCATACTTACGTCTGGACGAATGGTTTCCTCTTCTTCCTCACTTCCCTCCCCCAGCTCCTGGGAGGGTGCGCCCCCACCCTCGCTCCATCCACAATTTGGGGTCTTCGGCTTTTTCTAAACACCTGCTTTCCTCTGTAGTCCTCCCAACGCTCTTTACCCCAAACCAAGACTAACACCTTCGTTTTTGTTTTGCAGACGCCCATAGCCTGAGGCTGCAAAGCCCCCGGGAGACTAGTCAGCCAGCCAAGACCCTACCTGTGGAGCCAGTGCTAGGTGGCTGTGGAAAAAGGGGTGCATTGCTAAAATCTTTTGGGGGGCACAGGGGCATTCTTTAAGCTTAATAAAGCCTATTGCAACGACAGGGAATCAAGGAACGAATCTTTATTGGTGGTTATTGGCACCTGGGGCAGAAATCCGGTTTGCACGGGGAGCACAAAACCGGAAGAGGGGCAGGGAAATCACCAGGTTTGGGCCTGGCTGTCCAGAGGAAGGAGCCTGACTTGCATGAGCCCCGTGTGGTCAGCCTTGGAAGCCCCTTCTAGCCCTCCCTCCTTGGGAAGATTTCTGAGCTCTGCCCTTAGAAACCTCGATGGCCACACACAGGCCCCGCCTCTGTTTTGCCTTGACCCAGTGGGCAGTCCGGCAGGCAGATGGCTTTGTTCGTGCTGGCAGGACGGTCGGCCAGGGTGGCAGGAGCAGACGGAGACTGGGAGAGACCCTCAGCAGGGACCCCAGCACGATACGGGCTTGGCAGTGTTTGGCGAGGAGGCTAGGGAGCTGTGACTGTGAAAGGGAACACCACAGGGCAGGGAGGGGACACCAGTCCCATCCCGGACAGGCCCTTTCTGCCCAGAACCTACACGTGCAGGTGGAACCAGCCACATGTCTGCGCCAGTGGGGAACCTGGTGAGCACGGAGTCCACCTGGAACCTTCCGGGCTTTAACTCTTCAGTTCCCAGATTTAAACGAGCCCAGTCAGTCTCTCGCCTTGCTTTTCAGAGAGTGTTTCTCAACCCCAGAGCCCAGGCCATTTAGAGGTATTTTCAATTCACTTAGAAAATTGTGAGAGTTGGGACTTCAGGGCCCTCAATTCTGCGGGGACAGTTGTCACAGCACAGACTGCACGCTTGTCCCTATAACGCCATCCAGCTCCCCATCTTCCTCAGGAGGCGACCCCTGAAATCTAGGCCTGCTTTCAAAATTAAAAAAAAGAAAAATGTGTCCACCCTGTCCTGTTAGTTTAAAATTTCAAACCTGTTCATTTAAAATTTCAGAAAGTTTTCCACTGTATTGTGACATTGGTTTAAATAATTTAAAGTTTTCCTAATCTTAATTTTTTCAGTGTATTTGTCACAGTGAGTTTAAAACATTTTCTAGCAAGAAACCGATGTCTTCTTCTTGGGGTAAAATGTATAAAAATGTTTTTATTATTTTCATTTAATACGAGTTTAAAAAATTATATTTCTCAGGTGTTTTTGGATGAAAAGAAAGAGGTCTGTGGAGCCATGGGGGAAAGAATAACGCGAATGTCATTAATTTGATTAAAGTAGTAGTTTGCGGCTCCTGTGGTTTAAATGCGTTGGCACGTAGTTTTGTAACCATGAGGACGTTGTTTTTCAAAACTCTCGGAAATCTACCTATTACAGGAATTTAGCATCGAAACAATAATACGATCAGACCCACAGAACGTCTTCCAATGTTGCCGGTTGTCAAAATAATATATTATTATAACAAAACATGAAATAGAAGGAACCACCTTTCATAGAGAAGGGGGGAGAAGGGGGGGAGAGACAGAAAGAGGGAGAGAGAGAGAGAGAGAGAGAGGGAGAGAGATTTCCTTCCTTCTCTTCCCTTGCCGTCTCAGGACCCAGCCCCGCAGGGTGCGCCGCCTTTAGGTGTCTGGTCTCTGGATCTGAGTCTGTTTTTGTTTCCAGACACTGACGTTTCCCAAGAGCTTCCAGCTGAGATTTTGTTGAAGATGTTTTCCTTTGTACAGATGAAGTATTATAGAGCTGTAGACCTGAAACCTATATACCTATATGATTTTCCTAAACACTGTCACCCCAGGAAATTTAAGGAAAAAGAAAATTCAAGAAAAGATGCTTTGGTTTGGGCTTGTTATTATTTTTTCATGAATTGATGTCACTTTTATGTTTTGAGCAGAAATGTTATAGGAATGATGCTGTGTTTTCTCTGTCAGAACAAGAAAGATTATAACATGTATTTATTTCACTATCATTTGGTTTTGACATCTGTCAGGTCTCTAAACAATAAGTGTAATTAATATGTATTTTGTACTCATTACTTAATAAAAAGTAGACATCGATGAGTATTTTTTAGAAGGGCAAAGATTAGAGATTGTGCTGTGTTTCCTCCCTGCTCTTCCTCAGACTCTCAGCCGCTAGGGAACACCCAGTGATGTCCTTACGTAAATCAGCTATTACTGTGATGGTTCTTAGATAATGATTTTTCTAATTATATCATTTCTTCTATATTTACCAGTTGGAATTTCACTGCAGGTTTTCACTTTCTCTTCACTCTGTTTTTGTGTCTATTTCTATAAGGGTTTATTGATGGACAAAGCAGAAAACCTGTCTCGTTGTATCACAGATATAAGAAATGCTTTGTTTTTATTGGTCTCAAGTTTTTTGAATGAATCAAATGGCCCTGCTGGTTAAGAATTGAGCAAAAGGTAGCCAATCACCCTGTTTGATTAAATATCAAGATTTATGCCAGCGGAGTCTTTCTTACCTTTAAAAAAAATCTTTACAAAACCGCCAGCTGTCAAAATTTCCCATCTATTTATTTACTTAATTTCACATTTATTTATTTACCAATGTTATTATGTTTCTACACACACCAAGACAATTTCCCTTCAGCTCTAATTCTTGTCTGTGCCGGTTCCAGGTGCCTAGAGACCAGCCGTTCCTGTCTGCACCCATCGGGGTTTTTCCAATTGGAAAAGATTAAGCTTTTTTTTTTCTTTCCTGCCCTGGAGCCTTTCCTTGAAAGTCACACGAGAACTGCTCTGACTCAGCACTTCTTCCTGCACGAGTCTCCACAGCCTCACCAAAACTCTCCTTGACAAGTGCAAAGCCTCCCTCTCTCTCTCTCTCTCTCAGGGGAACTGTGAGTACTACAAATGTGCGTGTATATGTGTGTAGTTTTTTAAAAACATTAATATTGGCCTCTCTTATTGCTATTCAATCACTTTTATACTTTAAGACCCAGACTGTGCAAAGTGTTACTGTTTCCGAACTCATCTGTGTCTGGGGCAAACAGATATTCGTACTGTTTGCCAAAGATCTGATCATTTTATTTCTAAAAGCCATTCCCATGCACTGTCTAGTGCATTATCTGGCAACATGTCTCATGAGTAAGATGTTGCTAATTTTGCCAGAAAAATTAATAACGTACCCATGATGACATACATAAAACAGGTGTTTGTGTATATGACTGAAGGTATTCTATAGGTTGGACATTAAAAACCTGGTCTGCCCCGTGAAAACCAGGACCCCTGGACTCTAGCTTGCACACTTCCCAAACAGCTATTCTTTTTCTGGCTTGAGTTTCATAATTGTTTCTGCTCCCAGCGCTCTCGCTCGTTGGAATTTCCTCCGGCCTCCTCTCCAGGCCTCTTGTTTTCCTCTTTAGACTCTGGGTCCCTCTCACCATTGGTCCCCCTCTCACCCTTTTTCCAGGGTCCCATCCTGGGCTTCCCTGGGGCTATTCAGTTTTAAAACGATGGCTACTGTGCCTTTTGGGGTAAGTGCTGGCATGTTTTTCCGGGCTACCTCTGTTTAGAATCGCATTCTTTCTCCCGTTCCTTCATCACATATTCCCCCTTCTTTTCCACTTCGCAATAAACACGTCTAAAAAAAAAAGGGCTTTCTCCTCTTTCCCAGCCCTCTTCTCCAGCTCCAGTGCCCCCCCCCCCCCGGAGGGCTTCCCAAACCTACCTTACTCCCAGTTTGGAGTCTGCAGCCTCTTCCTCAAAACATTGATCACTCCCTATACCTTCTCCATTCTCTTCAGCCTAAACCAGTATAACAACCAATACCCTTCTTCCTCTTCCTGCTTCTTTAATCATTACATTTTTCTTCTAATTCAGCTTGGCACCTAATTTCTTGTTGACCCCACCTGGGGAAGTGTCTTATTTCTAAAAGCCATCTGGCCCACAGGTCTCTCTAGAATTTTGCTTCATGCTCAGAAGCCAATCAAAGCCAGAAAGGCTCAACGGTACCCAGGTATAGTGTCTATTTTTCAATACCGGGCAACCTGTTTGTGGACTCTTTGAAA
>PVJD01010540.1:0-52826 GCA_004026545.1 Mormoops blainvillei | reverse complement strand
CCTTGCATATATACATGCTTTTAAAATGACTTCACATATCAACATGAATACAATTATCATTCTAATATGTTTAATTATGTATAATATTTTACATTTTTTATACTTCATATCTAATATAATTTATAAACATGATTGATATTTGCTATATTAGATATAAATATATGCATTATATTAGTACAATATACATTATAGTAATATATTTATTTTAAACTATTTCAATAATTAAAATATTGTATGTGTCTTGATATAGATATTTTACTCTTTTATTTTAAAAACAAGGTAATAAACTCTAAGTGGATTAAAGACTTAATTATTAGACCTAAAACCATAAAAACCCTAGAAGAAAACATAGGCAGTAAAATCTCAAACATTTCACATAGTGATATTTTTTTCTCACACATTGCCTCAGACAAAGGAAAAAAAATGAAAAAAAAAACCAAATGGGACTACATTAAACTAAAAGGTTTTTGCACAGTGAAGGAAATCATCAATAAAATAAAAAGATAATGCATGGAATGGGAGAACATATTCACCACTGATACATCTGATAAGGGGTTAATATTCAAAATTTATAAAGAACTTATAAAACTCAATACCAAAAAAAAATCTAATTAAAAATGGGCAAAGTACCTGAGTAGACACTTTTCCAAAGAGGACATACGGATAGCCAGTAGACATATGAAAAAATGCTCAACATCAGTAGCCATCAGAGAGATACAAATTGAAACCACAATAAGCTATCTCCCCACACCTGTCATCAGTAAATCAACAAGCAACAAGTGTTGACAAGGAAATGGAGAAAAGGGAATGCTCGTGCACTTTGGTGAGAATGCAGATTGGTGGAAAGCAGTAGGGAGTTTCCTCAAAAAATTAAAAATAGATCTTCCTTATGACCCAGCAATTCCACTTCTGGGAATATATCCAAAGAAACCCAAAACACGAATTTGACAGAGCATAAGCACCCTATGTTCATTGCAGCATTATTTACAATAGCCAAGATTTGGAAGCAGCCCAAGTGTCCATCAATAGATGAGTGGATTAAAAAATGTGGTACATTTTCACACTGGAATATTATTCTGCTGTAAAAAAGAGGGAAATCTTACCCTTTGCGATGGCATGGAAAGTATTATGCCAGGTGAAATAAGGAAGCCAGAGAAAGACAAATACTGTATGACTTCACTGATATATAGAATATAGTGAACAAAATAAACTTAAAAAACAAAATAGAAATAAACTCATAGATACAAAGAACAGATTGACAGCTCTCAGAGGGAAAAGGGGTTAAGGAACTGGGTGAAACAGGTAGAAGAATTAAGCCAAAAAATAAAAAATAAAAAACCCCTGATAGACACAGCCAACAGTATGCTGAATACCAGAAAGAAAGAGGGATGAAGGAGGTGCTCCAAGGGGGTAAAGGGGAGATAAATGGTGATCAAAGAAGACTCAGCTTTGGATGGTGAACACACAATACAATGTACAGATGATGTGTTACAGAATTGTACACCTGAAACCTACATAATTTTATTAAGCAATGTCACCCCAATAAATTCAATAAAGAAACATACTATAGAGGTGATTCAAAAAATATTAGCAAAGTAAAAACAAATATGCTTATTTCCTCTAAGATGTTTAAGACATTTTTGAATTTTTTAAAAGCAAGTTTTAGAATAGAATGTGTAAGATCTCACTTCTCTTAAACAATTTGTATAAATAAACATTTATTAAAAATCCATAAATACTCAGATACTGAAGGGAAAAAAATTGAATCTAGAATTTTATATCCTGCCAAAACATGTCCTTCAAAGATACTGGCATGATAAAATGACTCTTAAAAACAAATTAAATAAACAAACAAAACAGAAATAAACTCCTAGATACAGAGAACAAATTTATGCTCGCCAGATGGGAGGGGGTGAAAAGATAAGTGAAAAGGTAAAAGTAATAAGAAGTAGAAATTGCTAGTTAAAAATATAGTCATGGGGATGTAAAGCACAGGAAATATAGTCAATAACACAATAATTATGTACGATCTCAGATGGGTGCTAGGCTTACTGGGGTGATCACTTTGTAAAGTCTATAATGTCTGATCACTATGTTCTATGCTTGAAACTAATGTATCAATATTGCATATCAAGAATAATTGGAAAATACAATAATAAAAAAGAAAAGTTAAAATGATGTGACTATCACTATAAATTCAGTTAATATAGTAAACACTGTAATTATATTAAAGTAATACAGTAAATATCATACATATAGAGATTATACTCTTTTTTTAGTTCTGTAGATAATGCTGTGTATATTTTTATCCCAGGGATTTTTTTATTGCAATGACTGTTTTTACTAAATGATGTTCTATGTGTCAGTATGCTACTATATACATTACATGAAACACAGAAAGGTGAAGTTCTTGCCCAAAGTCTCCCAAATAATAATGGACAAAGCTACGCACTTGCATCTCATCCGCAGCAGTTTGACTACAGAAAACCTGCTCCAGCGTACTTTCTCCTGTCTGGTGAGTCGTCTGGGGAGTGCCTGCTCTGTTCTGTGAGCTTGGAAAGGTTACCTCCACTCAACTTCGTTTAGGACCCCTTAAATGGAACTTAATTTATTCAAAGTTGTAGAGGAATGCTCAGGGTGAGGGCGTGGCTGGGGCTAGGATGGAGAAGAATGTGAGAGGTAGGTTTTGGTCATTACCGCTGATAAGATGAAAAGATGCAACTCCTCAGCACTGACTAGTCCTGGTGGGAGAGAGGCCCCCAGGACAGAAGAGTAAGCGTGGAGGACTTCTGTTTAAATCAACTGGAGAACTGCTGCTCAAATACAGTCCCCAGACCAGCAGCCTCAGCGTTACTTGGTAACTTGCAGGAAGGCAAACTCCCATGCACCGCACCTGACACATTGAATCAGAAGCTCTGGGCGTCATATCTGGAAATGGTTTAACAAGGCTTCCAGGTGATCCTGATTCACTTTAAATTTTGAGAACCATTGAATTTGAGAAAGAAAGGAGACGTGAGGTGGTGAGTCTTTGAATTGTTCTAGCGAGTAGGGATGGGCTTTGTTTCCAGGTGTGACCCATTGAGTCAAAGCACGGACATACTGGCCAGATGAACATCTGTCACCCGACTGACCAGTGAGTGGCCTATGACATCCCTGTGTTCCATAAAAACTGTTTCCAAGCATAGGTCCCTCTCTTCTTCCCCATCTTCTACTTTACAAGCTGCCGCCTTAAAAAGTACAATGAAAACCAAGGGGAATAGGTAATATTGTCAGCAATTAAGCCTGAGGAAAAGTTAAAAGCCATCTTTTCCCATAAAGTCATTATGCACTTGCCTCATTTCCTGCTGACTGACTTTCCCTGGGGAATAGGAAGCAGGAAATCTTTGCGGCAGGTGCAGTTGTAACAGATGTTACAAAGCCTGAGACAGCTCACTGCTTCCCCTGTTTGTTGTTAACTTAGTTCCTTCGCAGAAATCACCTTCGTTTCTCATAGATTTGAAATAACTCTTTCCTACCACCAAGACAGTGCATTTCCCGAAGGAACTATACTTTCTTCTGGTGTTTCAGACAACATCCAGTTGATCTGGACCATCGGGGGACATTAATGCTTCTTTTGCTTCTTCTTCCACCTCTTATAAACCGACTGTGACTAGGTATACTCAGTCTCATGAAGGTGAAATTTTAATTATCTGGAAATAGTGTCTTATAAAAACCATCCATTAAGCTGGTGATTTTCAACTAGAGTGCCACAAGAATTTTTAAAACATGTAATACCTAACTATTTCGTCAGGGCCACTGACCTCTTTTCTCTTAGACTGTTTAATTTTAAAAAAAAATGACAACAGCCAATACAACAATAGCCATCTAGTGTGAATGAATCAAAATTATACCTATTTTGGTCAGATCAGCAAAAAATATATTTTCTGATGTGCCTCGGAATTTTGGTAATTAGTTTATGTGTGCCATGAGATGAAAAAAGTTGAAAATCACTGCACTAAGCAGATGTTTTTCCTTTCAATTTTGTAGCATGAGGAGACAAAAGAAGAGGAAGCATTTTCGATAATGTGTGTTTTTTTAGAAGGCACAACAAGAGTTGATATGCAGACAAAGATGGCAGAAGAGAATCACTGCTCAGCATGGGCTCTGGAGTTAGCCTGACTCAGTTACCTGATGGCTGTGTAAGCCTGGGCGAGTTCCTTTACTTCTCTGGATGTTGGGAGAATCAAATTGTTAAATTACAAAAAACAAACAAACAAACAAAAAACCCTTACAAAAGTATCTGAAAAGCATTAAGCACTCCATAAGTGGCTGCTATCATATTATTGCTGTTATTGACCTAATACCCTACAAGAAACTATATCAAAATAATGGCCCAATTCCATCCACCATCTTTATTTACTAGGGCAGCAGAAGAGGCTAGTCTAGGGGATGAGAAGCTAATTGTTAATAACTCCCCTTTGGATGCAAAAAAATAACCTTTCGTGCTCCTTAATTAACCCCCGGTTAATTACCTTTTCATACACATTCGTCTTCACTCCTCACCTGGCTTCTCTGATCCTTGAGGGCCAGTGCTCTGGGTTAGTTCTCTTTGAATGGATAGAAGCCGGAATCTAAACACAGCAACTTTCATATCATAGGAGATTTAATTTTCAGAAGGACATTTTCCAGTCAACCAGAAAGAGTAATTACCCCTAAATCCTCACTCATCTTGGCTCATTGAAGTTTTACTTTTGACTTGGCTGTTTCACAGGACACACCCTTGGTGCTGCGAATGGTGCTAGCTGTCTACACCATTTGCTTTGGTATTGTCATCTTCAAAGCGACTTCCAGGTCAAGCACCCAGGTTTTAAAACACTTAGGGGCTAGGTGCTGTGAAAAATTCTAAGTGGGTCCATGACAGTGATTGTTGCTCTCCCCCCACTAATATTATTGGACTACCGGACTTAGACATTATGAACAGATTATTCTGGAAAAGTTTCTTTTCCAAAATCATTTGTAAAAGGAAGGTCATCGTGGGTGGCTGATGTCAGAAAAGATTTCATGAAATGGTTGGGAACTGAGCTCTGAGCTGGATATTTTATACTTAGGAACCTGAAGTTTTTCCCATCACCTAACACAGCCTTCCCATGTCCGGGCTGGTTACAATGAGCACTAAGAGAAAAAAATTATCCAGAAAAGATTTTATGTGACAATGACCAACAGAAATGTATTACATCATGCTAAGTGCCTATATGATAATTAATAACTAGTTCTTAATTAAATAAACCCAGCAAGTCCAAAGAGCTTTGTCACCTTCTCACCAAACCATGCAGCCTCAACAGCACATAAAAGGAGTTCTCCCTTATAAAGGCTTATACTGAGGATGCTACATTTAAAAATGTAGAGGTTTTTTTTTCAATGTCGTAAGCTCTGTGAAACCAAGTATTCTTTTTCTCTGGCATTTTGAATATCAAGCTCTATGTTAATCAGCTTATCAATAAGAAATGTAAGTGCCTGATGGAAACTGTTATGATTCTAAACTATTAACTAAAGCTGGGTCCCCATATTATTTATCATTTTCCATCAGCACTGCCACATAACAGGCACCTAATATATATATATATAGTGAGTACACTGACTTATTTATTCAATTTAGATTATTGCTGTGTATTTTACTGAATTATATTTTTAAAAGCTAGTAGATCACATATAATATTTTGGATTTTCCTTATAATTTGTATTTCACTATCAGTCATGAAAGGTAACAAGAACATACAATAACAACCAAACATATTTGATAACAGATTCAAGCAATGCAGTCAAAACAATATGATCATCATGATTATTATTATAATTCTACCAGTTTATAGTTCAAACTAAAATTTGAGAATTGCCTGCATATTTTCTCACCTGTGCTAGGATCTCCAATGGCAAGTTCATATGGCCTTTGGTTTCTCTGTTTACTTCAGATACTATTTTCTCCATTTGAAGTAGAAATTTACCAAAAACACAAAATTTGGACCCACCATTGTGTCTCTGTTGTGTATATGTGTGTGTGTGTGTGTTTCAGTTTTGAAATGATAATCCAGCGTTTCCAAGCCTTACTTAACAGACTTCCACGCTTAGCGCAGAGGATAAAATGTACAGCCATTTGGGCCTCCACCCACCCACGACTGAATTGGACCCTCTAATGATTAAAAATAACAAACAAAATATGAGGCACTCTGTTAAATATGAATTGCAGAAAAACAGCAAGTATTTCAGTCCAAGTATGCACCATGCCATATTTGGGACATACTTACATTATAAAATTATTCATTGTCTATCTGAAATTCAAATTTAACAGACATCTCAGTTTTCTGGGTTTTGTTTGTTTTCTTTCTTTTTTGTCTTTCTTGTTACTTTATAGTAAATCTGGTAATCCTATCAAGAATAGCAATGAAGAATCTGTATCACCAGTAGTTTGTAAGCTAATTTCTGTTATAACTGCACCTTATTTTTTCAAGATTTTAAATTTGTTTATTATTCTTTTAAAATCCACATTTCAGACCTAAGTGAAGAGCTATCACATGAATACATATTTTTCAAAGTTAGGGGTTTGACTATTTCTCATATAAGTAACACTACCTTAAACTTATTTATGATTCAAGGGAAGCATTTTAAATTTTTCCATAAAATATCTGTTTCAAATGTTTTATTATTCATATGTCACTTCATTTACAGAGTTTGTATCCATCATGTTATTTTTTTAAAAAATTTATTTATTTTATTTTTAGACAGAGGGGAAGGGATGGAGAAAGAGAGGGAAACGTCAATGTGTGGTTGCCTCTTGTGGGCCCCCTGCTAGGGACCTGGACTGCAACCCAGGCATGTGCCCTGACTGGGAATCGAACCTGTGGCCCAAAGGGCCGCAGGCTGGAGCTGAATCCACTGAGCCACACCAGCCAGGGCCCATCATTTTATTTTTATTCAAAAATTTTTCACACAACTTTATTGCTACATGTGTGACATAGTCATCTAGTTTGGTTCGTTTACATGAAATTAAACACATAGCTAAGAAAGGTAGGATGAAAAACATGCAACAAGTCTTTTCCACCAAGATAAAGTTCTATATTTTCTCCAATGGAAATAACCCAACTCTGAAAGTTTTATCACATGGATTTTGAATGAGGAAAAGTGATAACTAATGCTTCTTTAAAATTTACCCTAAAAGGGGAAAAGAAACAGAGAACGAATGGCCTATTAAGGCAAGTACAGTCAGGTCTCAGGGGAGGAATTCTTTAATCCTGGTAGCTCGTAATGGGGAGGCAGGACCCAGAGTGTAAAAATGTCAGGGCAGCACCATGAAATCCCAGAAGGGCCCAGTAGGTGCAGAGAATAAAGATTATATGTGAGCAGTTGCTGGGAACCCAAGGTCTGGGAAACACCACACATTCCAGCACAAATCCCTCATCCCAGGTACCATGGGAACAGCTGATCCTCCACAAACATTTGTTGATATGTGGAAATGAGATGGGTCCTGACTTGCTGTCTGGGCATTATGAGTAAGGTGAAGGGTAACCAAGGGGACCAGACCAACAGCATGGAGCTGCATAAATCCCAGCTGTGAATTCAAAAAGGATGCCTGGGCTTGAATATTCCTCTTGCCCCCAGCTAATGTGTGTACTGACCTCTGCTAAGGAGCTTGGAAATATTGCTAAGAAACTTGGTTCCCACAAATAGAATGCCCTCTTCAGGTGTTATGTGAAGAGTAACTAAAAATAGTTAGTGCCAATGATCCTCAGACCCTCCACCACCTGAAAGAGCTAAAAAATAAAAAATAGAGGTGGAGAGAACTAAACTTAGATGTTTTTTAAAAAGTGTTCTCTAGTGGGAGAAGCTGGTAGGAAGTTTTTCTGGAAAAGTTTCCAATAAATTGGACCATTCAGGCACATTCTTCATTGCTCATTAAAAAAAAAAAAAGTAAAACATAATTATTAAGTTCATTTAGTGTGATCTCTAAGCAGTTGCTTGAGTAAATGTGTTGCAATTTGTTTTACATGCCTGACTTTTCATACTATGAAACATTCACTTAAGAAAACAGATACATTCTGTAGCATTTAAAATGCATGCTTCCAAATCTACAGGGCTTCTGAATTCAGTATCAAACTGAAATTCTGTGAAGCAAATTGCATTTAATTGGCAAGAAAGCCTTGGTTCAGGCAAAAGGGAAAAAAAGTATAAACAAGTAATAAAATCAGACTTCCTGGAGTGTTGAGTTGTGAAACTTTTGATTTCAAAAAATACTAGGTATTTATTAGGAGTTTCACTGATGCCTTCTAAGTGCTCTGTGAAGTACAAAGAGAAGACAGAAATGGGACTCTTAATGGAGAAAAGAAAGGAGAAACTGAAGTCCCTTTCATTTATCCCTCTTTTAGGAATGACCAGTAGGTCAGCCAGGGCTCCACATGGGTTGTCTCGGCCAATTGCCTTAGCTCCAAAATACTTAGGGCAACAGTACTAGGGATTCACAGTATTTCAATGGCAAAAGCTGACCACAGTGAAACACAGATCATAGACAACACTGGCATTTGATCCAGGCATACCTATTTGGGGACATATACCTGGATACAGGCTTTAGGGATGCCCGTGACTGAGTTTGTCCAAGCTCAGGCAAATCTTCAGGGCCAAAGGCATTTTATTTTCCTTTTTCACTTTCTTGTCCTTTCCAATATCCTATCTGGCCAGATATTTTTATAAGGCGTCATGTTTTCTTTCAAATATTAACAAATCAGAAGTGGGTATAATACTACAAAATCTACAGAAATAAAAAGTAGAATAAGAAAGTACTACAAAAATTGAGTGCCAAAGAGTTGGGTAACCTAGTTGAAACAGATAAAGTCCTAGAAACATGCCAAGACTGAGTCACAAAGAAATAGAAAATCTGAACAGATCCATAACTAATAAGGAAATTGAATTAGTAATCAAGAACCACTCAACGATAACAACATAAAGCCCTAGACATGGTGGCTTCACTGGTAAATTCTACCAAACATTTATGTAAAGAACACACAGACACAGACAACACTGCAGTGATAGCCAGAGAGAAAGGGGAGTGTGCGCTGGGTAGAGGTGGGCAAAGGGGAGGAAAATGGGGACAGAAAGAGGCTTCATTTGGGACAGTAGGTGCATGATGAAGCCTGCAGAGTAGGTGCACGATGAAGCCTATTGAGGCGCACACTTGAAACCTGTATGGTTTCGTGAACAAATGTCACCCCAATAAATTCAATTAAAAATAAATAAATAAATTGGGGGATGAGGTGCAGGGAAAGGACTAACACTGATTCTCCTCAAATGCTTCCAAAAAGTTGAGCAGGAGGAAATACTTCCTAATTCATTTTATGAAGCCAGTATTACCCTGATACCACAGCCACAAAAAGACACTATAAAGAAAGAAAACTACAGAGCAATATATGTTGTAAACATCAATGTAAAGGTCCTCATCAGGATACTAGAAGAATGAGTGTATCACCATATTAAAGTGATTGTACACCATGGCCATATGAAATGTATTCCTGGATTATAAGGGTGATTCAACATATAAAAACAAATCAATGTAATATACCACATTAACAGGATGAAAGAAAAAAGCCATAAGATCATCTCAATAGATACAGAAGAAGCAAATGACAAAATTCAAAAACCCGTTCATTATTTTTTTAAAAAAGAAAGCTCAACAAACTAGGGGTCGAAAGAAACTACCAAACATAATAAAGGTTATATACAAAAGACAGCTAACATCACACTCAATTTTGAAGGACTGAAAATTTTCCTGTAACATAAAGGGAAAGAAATCATGGATGTCCATTTTTATCATGTCTAGCTAACACAATACTGGAAGTACTAGTCAGAACAATTAGACAGGGAAAAGAAACGAAAAGCATCCAAACTGGAAAAGAAAAAGTAATATTATTTCTTTTCACAGATGATCTTCTATGTAAGAAACTCTACAGAGTCCACAAAAAAAATCTGTTGTAACTAATAAATTCAGCAAGGTAGCAGGGCACAAACACAAGAAACAAAAAACAGTTGCATTTTTATGTACAAAAAAAATGAGCAATCTGAAGAGGAAATTAAGAAATCAATTAATTTACAATAGTATAGGAAAATAAAATATTTAGGATTAGCTTACCAAGGAGGTGAAAGACATACACAGAAAACCACAAAGCATTGCTGAAAAAATTTAAAGAAGACATAAATAAATGGAAAGATGTCCTGTGTCCATGGACTGGAAAACAATATTGTTAGAATGTCAATACTACACAAGTAATCTGCAAATTCAATTCAATCCCTATCTAAAGCCCAATACTATTTGTGTACAGAAAGAGAAAAATCCATCCTAAAGTTCATATGGAATCTCAAGGGATTACACCAATAGCTAAAACAACCTTGTAAGAGACGTAGAAATATTGAGGACTCACACTTCTTGATTCAAAATGTACTGTAAAGCTACAATAAGGATGCATACATAAGGACAAACGTACAGGATGATGGAATAGAATAGAGAGCCCAGAAGTAAACCCTCACATATACAATCGAATAAAATTTTCAATGAGGGTGCCAAGACCCTTTAATGGGGAAAGGGTCATCTTTTCAATAGTGGTACTAGAAAAACTGGACGTCCACATAAAAAAGAATAAAGCTAAACACTTACCCTATACCATATACAAAAATTAACTCAAAGTGGATCAAAGATCTAAAAGTAAGGTCTCAAACTATAAAACTTTTGGAAAAAAATAGAGGAAAAGCTTCATGACAAAGATATGGCAATGATTTCTTAGATATAACACCAAAGCACAGGCCACAAAAGAAAAAAATAGATAAATTGGACTTTCTCAAAATTAAAAACTTTTTTTTTGCATCAAATGACACTATCAACAGATTAAAAAAGGCAAATCACAGAACAGGAGAAAATATTTGCAAATCACTTACCTGATGAGGCATTAATGTTGAAACTCTTAAAACTTAACAACAAAAATGCGAACAGCCAATTGAAAAAAATGGGCAAAGGACTTGAATAGATATTTCCCCAAAGACAATATACATATGGCCAATGGACACATGAAAAGATGCTTAACATCACTAATCATTTGGGAAGTGCAAATCAAAATCCTAATGAGATACCATTTCATAGCCATTAAGAAGGTTATTATAAATAACAAAACAAAAACCCACACAAAAACAGAAAACAAGTGTTGACATGGATATGAAAAAATTGGAACCTTTGTGCATTGTTGGTAGGAATGTAAAATCATACAGCCACCATAGAAACAGTATGGCAGTTTTTCAGGAAATTAAACATAGATGTACCATTTGAGACAGCAATTCCATTTCTGGATATATGCAGATAGCAGGGACTAAATCAGATAATGGTGTCTGCAACGGCATTATTCACACTAGACCCAAAGTGGCATCTATCTTGATGTCTACCAGTGGATGAAAGGATAAACAGAATGTGTTATATACATACAATGGAATATTACTGAACCTTAACAAGGAAGAAAATTCTGACACATGCTACAATATGGATGAAACTTAGCCAGACACAGAAGGATAAATATTAGATGATTCCACTTACTCTACTTTAGGTAGTCAAATTCACAGAGACAGAAAGTAAACGGAGGCTACCAGAAACTGACAAGAGGGGAGAACGGGCTGTTATTGTTTAATGGGTACTGAGTCTCAGTTTAAGATGCTGCAGAATTCTGGAGATGGATAGAGGTGCTGGTTGTACAACAGTGTGAATATACTTAATGTTACCTATCTGTACGCTTACAAATGATTAAGATGGTAAATTTTGTTATGTAAGATGGTAAATTTTGTTATGTATATTTTAAATATTTACTACAATATTTAAAAATCCTAATAAATAAGTGAGCAGATTATCCATTATCTTCTGACCCAGAAGCCACCAGTAACATAGGTGGGTAGACACACAGTCTTCTAACTGCGGTGATATAAAATTGTGCTTCAAAAAGCAATCTTTCACACATAGGGAAACAACAAATAGTACAGGAATTGTGGGAACTGGGAAGGAAGTGGAAGGAAACTGCAAAGAATTGCCCAGTGGGGAGGTAAAGTTAGAAAACCATTGGGACCACTTTCTGAAAAGCCTTGAATGCCATGCTAAGAATTATGGACTTAATCCTCCAGACAATGAAAAGCTGCCAGGTCTTTTAGCACAAGAATGTCTTGACCAGACAAATATCAGGAATAAAACTCTTAAGAAAACATGGAACATGGAGTTAAACAGAATGCAGGAAACCAATTATGCAGTGAGGGAACGGGAAGTATAAATTTATGAGTGAGCAATTAAACGTATTTATGGAAATTGATTTTCTCAAAATAACCCTAGTGAGTTAAATCTTTCCTTTCTGGTATTTTTTAAAACATGGAGAATAAAATACCCACAAGTCTGAGGTTTATGCTTTAAGCATAATATTCATTCATTACAGTCACTCACAGACTCATGGCCATTCTAATGTTAAGGTATGACTAATAAAGCTATGATTTCACCCCAGTAATACCCACTCCTATCTGAACAGAGGCAATCCAGAAAGAAGACAAGACACCTGCTCTGACCCCAAATGAAAGATATTCTTATGATAACTTTGATTTTGTGCTAATAAATTATATGAAAAAAAAGGAAACACATAAATATATCTACACATGTAACATTTACAACATGCCCCTAAATTCTTTTTTAAAATATAATCTTGGGTTTATGGTGATTAGGTTAAATGGAAAACAGGATACTCAAGAAAAGATCAGGCTTCAGTCTCCTGAAATATTCTTGCAGATCCTTTTTATTTTCACTTCTTGAGATCACAGGTTAACTTTCTCAATAGTTGCTTACTGCCGACTTTTCCTCATTAAATCTGGAAAGACTTGCTTTTCTCGACAGGAGGTTCTGAGCCTTAGGGCACCTCAAAGACATTGGTTGGTCTTTGATGTCCGAAGCACTCTCTTGCAATTGAGGGCAGCCCTGAATCACACAATGCTGATTAACGGTCATCCGTCCCTGACAGATGTCATCTCTCAGCAGTGAGGAGTGGCTCTTTGCCAAACGTCCATAGCTCCGCACAGAGCTTGGCAGCATCCATCACCTTCCTCAAGACCTTGACCAATTCTGACCAGAGACAGGTGACAACTTATCTGGTTTTGAGAGGGTGTGTGTTGCCGCTCTGCCCGCAAGGAAACCAGACCATCACCAAACCCCTAATGCTTCCAGCCTCAATGAGCTCACATGACTGGATCATAGTTTGATCACATGAAAAGTAAATAATACTAATTAAATGATACAGGGTAAAAAATTGTTCTTTCAAATATGTGAGCATCCAGATGTTATGCAAGCCCCTTAGAATTCAAAATCAGAGCAATAACATTTAGAACTTAAAAACGAACTTGATTTATTAACAATGATCAAGCAGATGGCAAAGGAAGAGTGCCATCACAGGCAGAGTGGGGAACACCTCTGTCTAAAATATATGATATTGCCTGAATCTCAAAAACCTTATATGGAGTGACTAAACTAAACTAAAAAAGCCTGATTTATATGAAATTCTGGGACACATCTATGGATAAAAATTCAGAAGAGCAATTGCTCTTAGAAAACTTCTTGGGATGATAATAAGGTTCTTTGTCTTGATAGAAGTTTGGGATACAGTTGTTTGCATTTATCAAAATTCAGCAAAATACACATATGTCACCATTCCATTTCATTTCATGTGAATTTTATTATTGCAAAAGACTATTGAAAGCTTGCTAAAGTGTTTAGGGAAAGAATCCTGACAGCTACATAAAGCCATTTACTTTGAAAGGCATAAATAATATGAATTAACAAAAGAGTAAAGATAAATGAATACTCAAGAAAGCAATATAACAAAATGATATCGGTAGGACATAGGTGGTGGGTATGCAGGTGTTTACTATAAAATTCATTCAACTTAGTTGTATGTCTGAAAATCCTTATATAAATGTTAGAGAAAAAGATATTGTCATTCACTTTGTTTTTCAACAAATAGAGATCTGTTTGTTGGACCTTCTCTTTTTATAATGCCAGTGCTTCTGAAAAAACTAAGGACATCAAAATCATTGACACATTTATATCAATTTCCTCTATGGTTTTTCTCCTAATAAGTGGTGGACTTGAGAATAGAAACGTTGTTGACAGTGGCAGTTGTGTTTGGATAACATGGATCATAGGCGAGGTCAAAAAAGAATGGCAGCACTAGAGGACAGCAGGTGCATAAAGCAAGATGGAAAGAGGCCATTAATCAATTTTACCCATTTTTAAATTTGCCTTAATTTGGTCCTAATCATGGAAAAGGGCGTGGGGGCAGGGGGAAGTCAGTGAAGGTTTGTTTGTAAATTAAAGAAGGAAGGAATCATTGCATTGACTGTAAATTTCAAGAAAATAATTAGTAGAAACTCAATATATATTTTATATTGTTGAAGAATAAGCAGAGGAATGAATGATGAATGGACCTAGGACTTAAACAGGAGATATCTACTAAAACACTGGGTTTTCAGAATAAAACCATACATTCACAACCAATTATCTTCTATTGTCATAAAAAAAGAATCTCTCATTTGTCAAGTTAAACTTACCCTGAAGAGTTGCAAACCCTATTGCCTCCAGCAAGGCATTTAGTTAAACCTGTGGGAGCCGCAAGCCTGTTGAAGACAAGAGCCGATTAAAGGCTGCATTGTAGCCAAGCAAGACCCTTGTTAAGTTACAGCCCATTGAAACTCACAGAACAAAAACACGATCAGTCACTGTCCTGAACCCTCCGGGTCTCACCCTCGGTGTGAAACATTTGCTTTGTAACTTCCTCCTCATGCTCCCAAGTTCTCGTGCCTCAATTGTTGACCCTTTTCCATGAAACAGAGCCTTAGCTCAGTTATCTTAAAGCTTAAGATTTTTTAAAAATCTCCTTGATTCTTTGCCCTCTAAGTGTCTGATAAAAGTAGCTTACACCCTCTGCCCCTAGGTCCTCACCACATCTACTCTCTCCTGACTCTTTAGAACCTTGGCTTCTAGGCTCTCTTCTCACCGACACTTTCTCACTGTTGTCTCAGTCTGAGCCATTCGATTCAACGGCTCGGAGCCACGGGGCGCTGCTGGACCCTTGAAAGGCGGTTCATTGGAACGGAGAGGTGCTGGGGATGTAAAGCACTTGCCTAATTTCAAGGACAGTACGAAATCAAGAATGTAAAATATAAATTTTATACTGATTACGTGTTTAACGATAATATTTTGCTATATTGGTTTAAATAAAATATATTTTTTAACTTAACTTTATCTGTTCCTTTTGCTATAGTCACTAGAAAATTTAAAATTACACATGAGTCCCACGTATTGGGCAATGCTGATATAGAAAACGTCTTTTCTCAGCCAGTTTTCTTGTTCTTCTTGCATCTGTAGAGTCTGTTAATGACCCTCCGCCTCCCACCTCTTTCTTAAAATTCTCTCCTGTTTTCTGGATTTCTGCAAAAACCTAATCCTGCCTTCTTTCTCATCTTCTCATCTTCCTTTCAATTAAAGTGGCCCAAACGTGGCAGTCAGAACACCACAGCCTGCGGAGCTGAAACACGTGTTATGCTCTATTACTGGTCATGTTGAAATTAACCCACACCAAAGGAAAAAAGAGAGAAAGCATCCAAGAAAAATGTTACAAGTAAATCGATTGCATAAAGACAGGCGGGTAAACGTGAAGTGTGGGAGAAAACCTTAAAAACAGTTTGTGTTTCACGCGTCCCTCCCTCTGCCACGGCACAGGCAGTTCACGGGGTTCACCCTTCTCGGTAAAATGCTCTCCTCCCATTTCCACCTGCCAGTCTATGATGCTATTATCTCTTCCACAAAGGCTTTCTTCTTTCCTCTACACCCAGCATGGAAGTATTTGCTCCAGTTCTCATCTGAAGAAAACATTTTCTAGCACTGAGCACTTTAAAAGCCATGTGTGTGTGTCTGTGTGTGTCTTAGCTAATGAACTGAAAGTTCTTGGTGAGCAAGTACGAAATCTCATTACCAGCCTCCAGGAGATGAGTAATCAAGAAGGCCAGTCGAGAAGAGAGTCACATTCAGGAAGCCCAAAGAGAAGAGCAAATTTTTCTCCCTCCCCATATTTAACTTTTTATCTCTCTCTGTCTCTCTAAACACACACACACACTGATATGTCTGTATGTTTGTATGTACCTATCTATCTATATATGACTAACAGATAAATAGATGATAGATAGATAGATAGATAGATAGATAGATAGATAGATAGATAGATAGATAGATAGATACTTTAAGACAAGGACTAAGAGGTTACGGGTGAGGCACCTCAGGGGTAGAATTTAAGGAGGTATCTATCCTCAGGGTGTGCAAAGGGATCTAGCCCAAGCCCTACCTGTATATACCTGTATTTGTATATCTATCTCTGTCTCTGTCAGCTCTACCATTTACTAGATATATGCACCCCTACACAAGGTACTTCACGCCTCCATGTCCTCATAGGAAGAGGAATAGTACCCATCTCACAGTGTTGTCATGAGGATTAAGAGAATTATTGCAGGTAAAGTACCAGAAACATTGCCTAACAATATTCTCAGTATACTTCACTATTATTAATAATCATTATTACAATAACATTAAATATGAGTTACTGAAATTAGCAAAATTATAAGTTGAAGCACCTGGAATTAAGTGGTCCAAAGTTGTCCTAGTTTAGAGATAGAGTTGTCATGTGATTGTGTTTCTGCCACTTCTGTCCTTGCAGCAATGAAGAATAGATTATGTACTTTTTGCGTACAAAAAAGAAACCAAAACAAAAAAACTTGTTTCAAAAAAATAAAGTGTTCTATTTTGTAAATGGTAAAATCAAACTGGAAAATTCTAATTAGTCCCATCTGTACTTATTCCTGCTAATATCTGTAATATATGCTATAGATTTTTTTAAAATAGTGAACAACTATTACAGGACCTCACAAGAGCTTAAGTGCTGAACTTTAATTTTAAATCTTGTGTTTTTTCATGAGTGTGGGAAGAATTGGGCAGAGAAATGCACTTTCAGCTGGGTGGAGGGCAGTGGGGTCCACTGACTTTATTTTCACTATTAAAACTTGTATAGAAATAACATTATTATGACACAGTGAAACCCTCTACAATATGTCGAAATGACTAAGAAAAGAAAATAAAAGGAGGAAAACTTTAAGTGGGTTTGATTTTGAAAGCCAAATATTTTTAGAAAAATGTAATGAAACCTGCTTATAACTTTCTTACTTTCAACATTTCCCTACATCGAATGTTTATCTTTCAAAAGCTTGGTTTAGAACACACACACACACACACACACACACACACACACACACGCGCGCGGTATTTCTTTTTAACATTTCCCTTTCCTGATCCTAGGTAGAATATTATAAGATATAGGCCCTAACATTAAAACAAACACATAAATAAACTACCAATGGGAAAAATAGCACCTCATTTCTTAAAGGACTTAACCAAAATTGGGCTTCCCTGCGGTCTGCTTTGCCCTGTTAGACCTGTTCCAGCAGGAAATGGCACATACGGGGAACTTCAAAGTACTGCAGCACTAACTCTGTGGATTACTGTTGTTGGGCCCTAGAAAACACTGCTTAGGAAATGAAATTTCCCATAGCTCCTTATAGCCAGTGAGAATATTCTCCATAAGCCATCAAAGGGCTGTGGGCAAAGATGCTGTGTATTGTCTGATAGCTCTGGTTCTTGGTACTCGAAGCACTGAGCTTCCCTGAATCATGAATGAGCACCTATAGGCTCCTACATTTTTAAGTCTACCTATGGCTTAAAAATACATTCAAATAAAAACTAGTGAAAGCCAAGACATTCAAGGAGATGTATTCACTTGAAAGTAACAAAAACAGCCACCAATTAACACTGGCTCATTTCAGACAATGAGCTGAAAGAACACCTGGCACTTGGGTGCAGAGCGTTATAGCAGCAGTGGTAACAAAGCCAGGAAATGTGTAATTAACGTCTATAACTTTCCCAAATACTCAATTCACTGTTTCCATGTAAGTTATGTCCCACATAATCAGCAGATGGCGCTGTTCCCTGAGGCTCAGAACTTGTCCAAGTAGCCTCTGTCTCAATACTGAAGTATTCTTCAGAAGGCATACAGGTAGAGTGTCAGATGCAAATAAATCCCCTTCCCCAAATCTTAAAAACAACAACAACAACAACAAAAACAAAAACAGGTTTATTTGCCATTAAGAATTCACTAGACAGTTTTGTTAACAGAAAGAGGAGAAGTCCTGATAAATCTGCTATGGAAAACTTATTATGTATCTGTGTTAAAACTGGCTTTCTCTTTTGACCTGTTTTTAATATGGTTTCCAAATATAAATTTTGCTTTTCAGCCAGGCTGTTCTTCCGTATAGCCTGGTGCTACTGCCAGCAAGAAGGCAAACCAAACGCAATCTCCAGGGAGGGCTGAGATGAGCAGACTTCTGGTGTAACACACATGTGGAGGATGACTTTTGATTCAGTACTGACACTTTTTGCTAATGGAAAAATAGAGCCTTGAAAGCTTTCAACCACCTATTTCAGGATATGAGGCAGGATATGCTCCGACTTCCCACAAGAACCACTTGGGAGAGTATTTTAAAGTGACAGATTTCCAAGCCTTACCTCAAACCTGCTACAACCAAAGCTCTTGGGGTCTGACTCTGGAACCTGCATTTTTTTTTTTGTAAATCTCAAGTCAAGTCTGATGCAGCTGGGCCATTATCTGACAATGAGAATGTCTAAACAATACAACCAGTTCCAACAATATAAGAGAGAACCCTATAATATTTTTTAAAAACCTTACAAGAAGCATGTAAAAATTAGCTTTCAGAGACTCAAAGGACAGTACTACCTCTTGACAACTTGTTTTTATGAGTTTAAATGTTTATGACCAAAAAAGCCATTTAACTAAATAAACTCAAGGAAATCATTTACTTTCATGAGCGATATCTGTGAATGACAAGCTATAAAGTTGAACTATTCTTTCCTATGAAGCTAATTGAGCTT
The DNA here is from genome assembly GCA_004026545.1 of Mormoops blainvillei. Taxonomy (NCBI): domain Eukaryota; kingdom Metazoa; phylum Chordata; class Mammalia; order Chiroptera; family Mormoopidae; genus Mormoops; species Mormoops blainvillei. Next base: position 33,757 of record PVJD01010540.1, on the reverse strand, counting down.
CCACTGAATATTTGTTGATCATCTACTACAGGGAAAGGCATTCTAACTATGAGATCAAGGCCCTGTCCTTAAGGAGCACACCCAGTACAGATTGAACAGGGGAAGATAAGCAACATTATAGCAAGAAACCACAATATAGGCCATATGTAATTGAATGTCAAGAAAAAACATGATAAGGGGACTGTGAGAGATTGAAAAAAATGATGCATTCTGATGTAGGGCAATTTTGGTTTCGTCCTTAGCAGAAGTGACATAATTTTAGTAAGAAATTATGAGTGGGATGCCACTTGCTAAAAAAATAATGGCTAGTTATTTCAAATGGGCATCTTTCCTGGGAGGGTTTATCAAAAATAGCTTCTGGATCACTGAGACTTTTAGGTAAGCCTTTCTTAATGGTGTGGTCAGCTTTTCTATTCTCTCAGGTCCTCCAGTCCTAGCCTACTGTCATACCTAAGACAGGGCCAAAGAGAAGAGAACCAAAGAGAAGAGGGCCAAAGCTCAGACCCCCTGGGTTTGCTGTAGACTTCTGGTTTTTTAAGGACCTGATATTCTGTTTGGTGGTCCTTTCAGACTAGGGGGAGCTACAATGATAGGCCACTCTAAATCCATGAATGGTATGTGATCAAGACCTTTTTTGTTAAAATAGACCTATTAGGTCTTTTGCACATATATTGCCAGTTACAGACACTGTACTAAGTTAGAAAATATTCCATTTTTTTCTAGGTCTTGCTTACCTCTGATGTTTTTTATATTCTTTATACCGTTGTGAATTGCATCTTATTTTTTCCCTTTCAAAAATAAGCCCAGGATATTACAGCTTGGAGTTCCTTGGAGAACTTGTCCTTCTAGATTAAGAAATACTTAAGACTAAGTTTTATTTGGGTTGCCACTCCAACACAATCAATGGAACAAAGCTATGTGAGGATATCAAACTCTAGTTGGTGAAGTTGTTTCACGTGGCATTGCAGGTTAAAATTTTTGAAAATCTCTACCAGGGATGTCCAAACTTTTGGTATTTCTGGGCCATGCTGGAAGAAGAGTTTTCTTGGACCAAACATTAAATACATTGGGGCACGTAATCACAAAAAAATCTCATAATGTTTTAAGTAAACTTACGATTTTGTGTTGGGCCACATTCATAGCCATCCTGGGTTGCATGCGGCCTGCAGGCCACAGGTTGGACTCCCCAGAAAGAGTTTAGTAAATTCATGGGAGATGGTGGAAGCCAGGTTTCATGGGAGTGAGAGGTTACACACAAGCAAAAGGAAGGAGGGGCTAGTATGGTCTGTATGTTGCTGGACTGAACTTGGATGCATTTGCTCTTTTTTCCCAGTTTTCATTTTTGTTGTTTTATTCAGTTTGGTCCAAGAACAAAATCAATAGTAATAGGGATCACAAACATTATTTTGATTGGCTTGGAAGCTTGATCGATAAAACCAGAAAAAAAGAAAATTTTACACAAGTTACAAGGAAAGTACTCCTGGAGTTTCACTGTCATGATAGCAATTGGAAATAATATAAATACAAGTGTTAACATTTAGAACAGTACTTGCAACCTGCTCATTTCTACACATTTCTGGAACTCTGTTGCAAACTCTTCATATATCACTACTGATTTGCTTTGACACATAGGAATTAGTGTTTAGCTTGATATAGATATAGGTGAATATTCATATAAATATTTATATACGTGTGTGTATATACATGGATTAATATACACACAATTTTTTTTGATTTGCCAGCTGAGAAAACCTAGAAACAGTCACACCTGAGAAGCAACAAGCATATCCAGCAGCCAGATATCAGTGTCTAATGTTGCCTTCCAGTAAAAGGAACCAGGGTCTCCTTGCAGAAATGGCTGATTATGGCAGAGGGAGGGCGTACAGGCATAAGCCTGGAGCATCTTGTACTGATGGAAAGTAAGGAAGTGCTTATATAAATAAACAAACAACAAAAAAAATACCAAAATAAGGGGAATGCCGAAAAGGCACCGGTATTATCTGAAAGAGCTCTCGACAGCCAATACCAGAACAATTTGAGCAAAACAAAAACAAGGTAATCCAAAAGTATAAAATCCAAAGTATAATCCAAAGTATAAAATGAACATCAATGAGTCCAAAATGATCTAAATAAATAAAATAGAATAGGCAAATCTTAATGCAAAAAAATTCCAAATAACGAGCACAGATAATCTACCATCAAGGATTCAATAATAATGTTATTTCATATATAAATAAAGGGCATGAAACAAGTTACATAAGCCTAACGACCACATGGTACATGACTGCAGGTTTAAACATCTTGACTTCATGGATACTTTCTCTCCATATAAATCCATTCATTTATTTATTTTAAAACTGTGTCCATTTTTGTATAAACTATAGTATAGTATATAGTTACATACTACATATTCTATAATATATGCTAAATTTTTTAAATTTATTTTTTATTTTTAGAGAGAGGGGAAGGGAGGGAGAAAGAGAGGGAGGGAAACATCAACGCGTGGTTGCCTCTCACTTGCCCCCACTGGGGACCTGGCCGGTAACCCAGGCGTGCGCCCTGACTGGGGAATCAGACCAGAGACCCTTTGGTTCACAGGCCAACACTCAATCCACTGAGCTACACCAGCCAGGCTCTATAATATATATTATGTATAGTAAATATATGTGAATATAGTTACTACGCCTCCTACATTCCTAAGTTTCAAATACTAAACACAGTAGATTTAATCCATTTCCATTGAATGGAATTGAGTATCTATAGAAAAAAAATTAATTACAGGAATATAACAACTAAAGAAGAGAAAAGACAAAGCCTACTAGAAGCTAAAAAAGTTAAACAATCAACTCAAAAACACAGCGGGTACAAAGAGCTCTAGGAAGTTGAGGAACAGCAATTTCGATTGTGAAAATAAGAGAACAATGTGTGGCAAGAGGGAAAAACAGGGCAAAAGGAGACTGGCAACTGATGAATAGATAAATGAAATGTGATATATCCATGCAATGGAATGTTGTTTTGCAATAAAAAGGAACGAAGTACTGCACTTATACATGTTACAACATGAATGAAGCTTAAAAACATTATGTTAAGTGAAAGAAGACCACATATTGAATGATTACATTTGTATGAAATATCCATAGTAAGAAAATCTGCAGAGACAGCTATGTAAGTCCCCTGTGGATGGAATGGGGTGGGGGACATTGGACCGAGGCGACTACTGGAGAATAAGTGGTTTCTTATGGCAGCAGTGAACACGTTCTTGTATTGATTGTGGGGATGGTTTACAACCCTGTGAACATACTAAAAACCATTGTACTGTACACTTTAAAGGGGTAAATTGTATGGTATATAAATTACATGTTATATAATTTACAAATTAAAAATAAAGGAGATTTGCAAGATAGTTTAGAGCCTTATTTAAAGACATCATGAATGTTAGGCCGAAGACTTTTTACTTTAGAGACTGAGCAGAAGGAGGAGTGGCATATGCGGATGTGTTTTACAAAGATCATTTTGGCAGTAGCTTATTGCATGAAATAGAGGCAGAGTAATAGGACACTATTATCATAATGGAGCCCAATGAAACCAGAACTGGGATGTTTGGGACAGAAAAGTGGGAGTGGCATAACAGCATTAGGAAGCAAAACTGACAAGAATGTGGGGAGAAGAAGGAGAAAGGAGGTGTAGGGGAAGGAAAGGGGGAGGGAGGGGCAGGGAGAGAGAGAGATTGGTTTAAAAAGTCAAGTTCGAGTGCTGAATGGTGATATTATATCCCAAGATAAATGGTAAAGGGGGTGGGGAAATGGGGTAAAAAAAAATGTAAGAAATTGTTAGATTCAGCTTTGGAAAAACTGAGTTTGAGATATTATGAATATACCCATGTTAAGACATCCAACTATCTATTGAAACTTGCTCCACACAGGTGAAGGATTTTTTTAAAAGTTAGAGATTATACCAAAAAACTTAAAGGGATTGAAGACTTTCAGAGAGTCCTTCTACTTGAGGTTGTTGGAGCTGTGGCCAAAGAGTGAATAGTGACAAAAAAAAAGTTTTAAAAAAGGAGGAAAGTAGGAGAAATATTTACTAAAGGAAGTGAGATTCAAGAAAGAAGTCATCAGCACAGTCAAAAACAATGTTCTATAAAACTGCTGGTGAATTACTTGAGAGCAAATTTAATAACATCGTGTGTATGAAGGTAAAATTTTAAGAAGAAATAGAAAAGGGGATAAATTATGAGTGTTGTTTGTTCCTTGAGGAACATATGTTTCACAAGAAGTACACAAAAAAACAAAGCAAAGGGAACATAACACTGTCACAGCAGGAAGACTATTTGGGGTCAGTGAAAAACAGGTCTAGGGTCTCAAAGGTCTTTTCATTCATTTCCATCGTTCCTCATTTTGCTATCATGGATATTTTTTATACATAAATTTCACCCAAATCTCCCTTGTACCAATCCGCACCATCCACTATATTGGATTTTAGAAGAAAAATGCTTTCATTTTTAATATTGTTCCTTTATTACACTAAAATGTCTAACTTTAAGCTGTAAGCTGTCCAATCATTCATCCAAATGTTTTTTACTGAGCACCCACTATTGGCAAGTACAGTACTGGCTACTGGGACTTTAGCGAGCAAAAGCTGATATAGACTCTTCAACATGTAACTAGCAAGCTTATACTGATTATAAGCATTCATCGAATATAAAAATAAATGTAAAATTACCATGGCAAGTGCTACTTCTTGTATTCTCAATTATAGTGAATAATTTTTCTTCATTCTTCCCTGTCCAATGTTACAATATTTTCTATTTCTTAGTTCGTTATAGCTCTCAGAGAATGGTGCTATGACTCATTGAATCTCCTATCATTCAGGTACAACTCTAAACTTTTGCAGGAGTCATCGAATATCACAGAAGTATAAAGATTTAATTATTTTATTTATTTATTTTTTTTAGAGTGTGGGGAAGGGATGGAGAAAGAGAGGGAGAGAAATATCAATGTGACAGAGAAATAGCAATCAGTTGCCTCTCATCAGGACCGAGCCTGCAACCCAGGTATATGCCCTGACAGGGATCAAATCTGTGACTTTTTGCTTTGCAGGACAACACCCCACCAACTCAGCCACACTGCCCAGGGCAGAATTATGAAGATTTAAAGCATGGCTTTCTTTCTTTTTTTTTTAAAGAAGAACACTTATTTTTAAAGATTGTATTTATTTATTTTTAGAGCGAAGGGAAGAGAGGGAGAAAGAAAGGGAGAGAAACATCAATGTGTGGTTGCCTCTCATGTGTCCCCTCCTGGGAACCTGGTCTGCAACCCAGGTGTAGGCCCTTACTGGGAATTGAACCAGTGACCCTTTGGTTACCAGGCTGGTACTCACTACACTGAGCCACACCAGCCAGGGCTAAAGAATGGCTTTCAGGTAGGTTATCTACCTCACAGAATTTTGTCACTTTATCTCTTCATATGTCTAAATATTAAGGAAACATCTATGTGATCTATATGAGGCCTTTTAGAGGCAAATACAACAGGAAAAATATGATATATAGAGGAAAGAAGTTTCTTATGTTTTCTTGGCATTGCCATTTTCCTGGAATGTTCTTTGGAAATACAACATTATTAAAATGCACATTGCTTATGGAAAGTATTATACTAATACATCCAGATCCTTCAGACAGGTTTTATTTTAAAAGTTAAATCAGAAATCTAAAGAAGCAAACAAAAGTCTAAAGTCTCCCTTTGTCTTAGGAAATGTTTTGATAGGTATTTCTAATTCTTATCAAGATGGGAGGCTTCAGGTCATGGGCTTAATCAACTGGGGACATGATTCAAACCCAGGAGGTCAGAACCTAGAGTAGCAGAGGTTGGATTAGGCTTGACAGACTCATGTAGGTGTTGAAATTCAACTCAGCAGAGATGAATCTAAATTCCAGGGACAAAGTTTAGTTACTAAGAGCCATGCCCACATATGGAAACCTGTCAGCAAAGCCCAGGACAAAATATCTGCACAGCTGGCATCAGACTCAGGAAAAGGTGGTATGTAGAGTCTGTCAATACCAAGCACTTGCATGACTTCAGCTGCGATGTCTACGCAACTGACTCTCCATCTTTGACCACAGCCATTGATCTATGCTCTTGATCTCAAGATTCTTGTTCCTGTCTTCATCTAACCATCTTTCGAGCCTCCAACTCAACAGACTCCTCATTTCCTCTCTCAAGTCTGCTTCTATCCCAAGCTCCTCAAGTTAATTATACCATCTCCCAAGTCATTCAAGAGCGGAGTCTCAGCTCTCTGACTCTTCTGCCTCCCTGGGTCACATTCAGCTGCCAGATCCTCTGGATCTCACTTCCATCCTAACCCTGGAATTCATACTCTCTTTTCTATAAGTGCAGCAGTTGTCTTGGCTGGGGTCATAGCACCTCTTACCTAGACTGATGTGATAGTCTATCATTTGATTAGCCTACCTCTCTGTTATCTTTCCCTCCTAACTCACTTTATCCTGTTGTAAATTTAATCTTGATAAAAGGTTATAATTATTCATATACCCAAATAAAACTCTAAACTAGCAGCTTAGCATTCAATAACATCCATCTTTTGACCTCAATTACTTTTCCAAAATTATCTTTTAACCCTTCTCCAGTTCATACCCCCAATCTTGCCTCCTTGATATGTTAAGTTCTACTTTTTCTTGTAATTGTAACTTTTTTATGATTGCCACTTCTATTTGGAGTGCCCTCCATCCAATGAATTTCTCTGTGCCAAAACCCTACCTATTTCCAATACTATTTTTATAAAGCCCTCTAAAGCATGGAAGTTAAGCCAAATGACCCCCTCTTTTCACCAAACTCTCATAACCCTTCATCTCTCTTTTTTTTTTTTTTTAATGATTTTAGTGTGTGTCTTAAATCCCCCTCCTGAATTTCACTCTTCTCAAGGGTCTGATCAGTTGTTGCCCAACTCAGAAAGATCCAAAGCACTGCTTCAGTGTGTCATGAAAGCCAGGTCATTGATATTTCTGAACAAGTGAGTACTTTTCAGATTCAAACACCAAAATCTGTAGGAGCTACAGAGCACGCTGAAGGTCACACAGCTGTGAGGGGAGGGCCTTCCTTCCAAGTACCCTGACTCCTTCCTGATGGCTTTTGCCTTATACCAGCTGCCTCAAGTTGACCCACAGGCCTCAACACACCCCATGGGTCTGTTTTTACTTTTCAGCCAATCAGTAAATCTGCTTTCCTTCAGACATTGGTGGCAAACACAAATGCATGTACTTTTTCTGTTTCACCTAATGATGTTTTCTGCCCTCTAGGATCTCAGTTCCACTGAACACAACAGTACGGCTATGTTTTCCTTGGATGCTCACATGAAATTGAGCTGAACTCCTCCTAACCCCTTGAATCTTGGACCTCGGGTTGCAAGTCGCTTGGGTTTCCCAGTTGCCTCACAAGTACTTTCTGGTTTCAACCCGGTTGGAAATATTGAGACAAGAGTCTCTCTCAGAGTGTAGTGTTTGATCACTTTTACTTTTTTGAGTTGGAGGGAAGCAAAGACTCTAAAAACAAATAAACAACAGTTAATCAAGCTTTTGATCCTCCTCAAAAGTTTGAACTCCGTTCCAGTTTGAGGCAAAAATTTAGGTCAGCTCTCATTTTATTTATTTGTTTCAAATTTTTCAAGGGAGCCCTTCACCTAGGACGCCCCAGGGCACAAACACAGTAACACACACAGGCACACATACTCACACACAATTACCATGTTATTTTAAAATTCATCCCCCTCTCCATAGAAGCACCGCAATTTCCAAACAGCTAAAAATAACAATAACAATCATAACAAAGCAACTCCAAAACCAACCACATTTTATCAGCTCATCATTCAGCGGGACTTGCCCCTGTTGCCTTTGCGGTAGGATTTGAATGCTGATGCTAAAAATTTCCCCTACCCTCAAATATCTCCCACATAACCCCACCATCTGATTTGAAACACCAACCATTAGAGATGTAGCCCCTCTGAATGGAAGCATTAAGTGAAATCCTTTAATGTCCTAGGGGTATCATTAAGCCACTGACACCTCATTGTGAATTAGTTTATAGGAGATTAATGAATGAGTCATTCTTAAAACCTGGAGGAACTCCCCACAAATTTAGACACTTGCTCACTATCCCTCAAATCTTTCCTTCTATAACCCTGTATGTTCCTCATTTATTCAGGGCTATTTGCTCATTGAGAGTGCCAACCCCTGCAATACCTGGAATTTGTTTAACAATTTAAGGCTTAACTCAAAGTTCACTTCTCCCAAAGTATCACGATGGAATGCCTAGTGTTTCATGTGCCAAGTCATTACACTGCATTGCTTGTTTACCTTTTTGGTGACTATGTGCAGGGGTGAGTATGGGATAAATATACATCATATATCTCATCTGCCCAACTAACAGTCCTGTGAGTTCTGCAAGGGTAAGAGCTGCACCAAATGCATGTTTACAAGCACAGTTTATGCAGTTAATGGCCAAAAAGAGATGCTGAATGGAAGACCTTATTTCTCATGACTACCCCAATTTGGACACAATTAAGGCAGAATGGAGTGGTATTTTGGAGCCATTTTTTGAGATGCCAGTGGGACAACCAAGTGCAAGTAATCAGTAAGAGTCTGGGGGTCAATACATTGATTTACCCTGAGCTTCATTTGGATATAAATGAGAGAATGAAATGCAAGACTCTAGAAGAGAGACATACATGGGTATATTGTGAGACCATGGGAGGAATAATAAGCAATGCAGAACAAAAAACTAAATGTCCTTCCACAGATACAACAAAAAGAGGACAAACTACATAGAAGCAGATAGGTGGGTGGGAAAAGTGAGAAAGTTAATGATAGTCTATATCAGGTTTCTCATGAAACAGGTTATAGTTAGTGCTTAGAATGCAGTATAAGGTATGTCTTAGGGCCAAGAGAAGAAAAATAAAATTTCTGGAATACCTTCCAAAAACATGGGAAAGGAAGTTGTCCATTGAGAAACAAATTATGGTATGCAGTTTTGAGGGTTCCACTTGGCTGGACACATACACATTTGTAGCAGTACCACAGAGCTGCATTAAAGGGCGAAGAGGTAACATTTGCCATGGTAATTAATTTGACCTGGTCCAACCCAATTTTTGTGTGTATGAGAGGTAAGGGAATACTAAATGCACTGTCTTCTTTTTCATCAAAAAGAATTACAACTCTTTGAAATAAATCATCATTTATCTCTCTGTATAAGTTGTATATTTAGGAGATCTTAAGAGATCTATAGATCTCCTCTCCACTCCCTTCTTAATAGTAAGGCAGGAAAGAATAGGGTACCACATAAAGAAACCAGGAATTTGAAACTGAAGGACTTGTACTATGCCGTCAGAGAATGGAGGTCCTGTTGGCAAGTAGTTGTAGTACTTATTACTTGGTGTGCTGAAGATTGTGCCGTATAGAATTATATGGTTGCAGAATTTAAGGACTAAAAGGTATTCAATAGGTCCCCAAGCCAATAAGACTCAACCAAGATGGTTGCATATAAGAATCTCACAGGAATCCAGGAATCATTAAAATAAAAATGTTGTGCTAACTCCTCAGCCCCAGAAATTTTGATTTACTTAATCCATTGTGGTGCCTGGGGAAAAGTACATTGTCAAAGCTTCCCAGGTGATACTAATGTGCAATCAGGGCTGGAAACCGATCCCAATTCCTTCTTAATCTGAATAAGAAAACTTAAAGCCAAAGATATCAGTGATTAGCCCCTTAGAGCACAGCTATTGGCAAGGAAAAGAAAGAAAACCCTCTACTTAGGACACAAATTTTGAAAGACCACATGCAAGCCATGTATTTCTGGAAATGTGACTGCTCTCCTCCTCAGAAGTTTGTCTTCAAATCACATGTTAAACAACAATAAGATACACCTACAACAATGACCAAAACGCAAATCACTGACAAGACCAAACGCTGGTGAGACTGTGGAGCAACAGGAGCTCCTGTTCCTCACTGGTGGGAATGCCAAGTGGCGCAGCCACTTTGGAACACGATTTGATAGTTTCTTATAAACCTGAACAAACTTGTACCATACCAGCTAGCAATCACATTTCTTGGTATTTACCCAATTGATCTGAACAATTATGTCCACACAAATATCTCCGTATAAATGTATATAGCAACTTTATTCATAACTGTCAAAACTCGGAAGCAATCAAGGAGTCCTTCCGTAGGTGAATGAATAAACACACTGTGGTACATCCAGACCATGGAATGGTATTCAGTGCTAAAAAGAAATGAGGTATCAAACCATGGGGAAACATGGCAAAAACTTGAATACTTATAAATAAGCAAAGGAAGCCAATCTGCAAGCCTTCATACTGTAAGATTCCAACTATATGACATTCTGGAAATGGTAAAGTTATGAGACAGTAATAATATTAGTGGTTTCCAGGGGTTGAGGTTGTGGGTAGGAAGGGATAAATAGGAAAAGCAGAGAGGATTTTTAAGGGAGTAAAAAAACTCTGTATGAACTATCATAGTACATACATATACTTAGAATGTACACCACCAAGAGTGGAACCTAATGTAAACTATGGACTTTGGGTGATAATGTTGTGTCAATGAAGGTCCATCAGTTGTAATAAATGTAGCACTATGGTGAGGGATGTTGGTAGTGGGGGAGGCTGTGCATGTATGTGTGTGGTGGAGGGCATGAGGTATATGAGAAATCTCTCTACCTTCCCCTCAGTTTTGCTATGAACTTCATATTGGCCTAAAAAATAGTCTATTTTTAAAAATCGTATGGTAATTAAAAGTCCTTGTCCCAGAGGCAGCAGCCTATTGGGGACCTAAAACACATGCTAGTCTGCTCAGCACTGGATACCCTCTCTCCTGGAATCTCTCAGGGTTCCCGCCTCCCTCTGTGGATGAGACTCTTTCCCAGAGACTAAGTGTGGGAAGTTCCACAAGTGTTTAAGAGGGAGAACAGGATGAGCTTTTCCTTCAGCCATCAAGAGAAGAAGTGGCGGCGGAGTGCTCATTAAGAGCTGGACCAAACAGACAGTGCTTTTTCAACTTTAACACGAGTCAGAAATAGAAATTACCATTAGGGTCAATAGTAATGGTTGCCATAGCTAGGCAGGCCTAACTTATTGTTTATTGCTGAGAGAGGGAGAAAGGGAGACACAACAGGAACTCTACAAAGGAAAATAAGTGTGTGCTAAACATGAAATGCTTTTCATGCCAAACTGTTGCCTGAAACCAAGCCACCATTTACGTAGATTGCTAGTGGATAGCCCAGTTGCTGTCACATGAGTCATACTTTCCTCCCATATCCAAGCTTTAATAATGCAGCACCAGAAAACTACCTGGAATCTGGGCTGAGTTGTGGTCTTTCTCTTAAATGGCAATAGGTAGTTAGGAAAAAATAAAAAGGTACATTACTCCAAAGCACTGGCTTTTAAAAGTATACCTATTCCAACCCAGGAAATTGAAGAAAAGCATCAGTAACAGAGACCTCACAAAGATAGTGATCATCAGCCCAACTTCAAATAAACCTCTCTGAACCATGATATGTTAGAGGCAACCATAGATGGATCTGTCAAGAAGCTAACGAAGTCCTTCACTTACACAAACCCTTTCAAGTCCCAGCAATGTCCTTGCAAGGTGGTATGTGTGTGTGTGGGGGGGGGTGGTTAGTGAGGGGGTTTCTTATTAAACAAATTCAACAGTAAGATTGTAGCCGAAATTGGTTGTAAACTACTATTTGATTCCACTCCCAGTTCTCCTTTATCACACTTCCTTGTCATGTTGGGTGGCATTGGCATGTCACAGGGATATGTGGGCGCAGGGTGGGGTTAAATGGAAGCAGAGTTGGAGGATAATTTACTTTGGGAATAGTGAGATAAATGCATGTCTTTGCAGTTACTTTCAAGTACTGTTAATGTGTGGCTGGAATTCTGATGTAGGGATGATTCCAGGAACATTGTTCACAGACCCAAGCTGCAGGGCCAAGGGTCTTATGCTGATGTGAATCTGTCCCATGGCTTCAGCACTAAACACAGGTAGAGAGTGGAGAGTATGGATAGTGGAGGAGAAATAAGGTTTGAAACATATCCAGTCAGGAGCTGGTCTGTGGAAGTCTCCCAATATTCGGTTGTGTAAAACTGTAAGTAGAGTAAATGTCAGGGAAAAAGGATTTTAGAGACACACTTGACAGTTAAATATAAAAATATTACCTTATTTCCTCTCTCTATTTCTCTATATATTTTGTGATGCTAGTGGTGTTTATCAGTTTTTAAAAAATGATTATATTTTTACTATTTATTTTCTTATTTCTAAACAGATTCACTTTAGTATTATTCTTTCATTTGATCTTGATTTTTTTTATGCTTTTGGAGCAGATTTTCTTTGTTTAATCTTTCCTCATATAACAGTTGACATTCAAAAGTATGTAAAATGTATATTATGGAATATAAAATAATAAACATATATTATGGAACATAAAATGTTTGTTTTACACGATATGATGTGCATGTTATAAACTTTGCAGGTAGGTTCACAGAACCAGGCTTTTGGTCTTGTCTCTGACTCCTCCAATTTTGGGGGGGAAATTCAATTAGTGTAAGCTTCAGTTTTTCCTTCTGTAGCATCCTCAGCCCTCCCTATTTCATGGGAGATGTTTTCATGGTCAAGTAAGGTAAAAAATATATTTAAAAGAAAACAGTACAAACTATTTTGGGCAAAATGGGACTTTCTTTTAACCTGTGTGTCTTTTTTTTTCCTCCTTTAACTGTCCTGGAAAGGGGTCTTTTGCAAAATAAACATTCTATTCCAAGAGGCAGTCACATTAGCAAGATAAATTTGGGGGGCTTAATAGGTAATCCAATCATTAGGTTCTGAAAGGCCTACTTTTATTTCCTTGGAGGATCATAAAGACAGAATACTGGCCCCAAAAGGTAGATTTAGGAACAGTGATGCCTATGGTCATGACCCCACAATGTTCCACCAGATGGAGCCAGAGATTGAAGAGATGGCTGTAAAAGGAAGAAGAAGGAAGACCACTGCCCATCTACGGAGGGCTCTATTTGGACTCAAAAATGACTTGGGAGCTTCCTGTGCATTCGTGTTTACCCAACAGACTGTACTGGCTTTCTGGTTATGGATGATGTTTGCATGTTGTTCCAGATGGAGGAGGGAAGAAAGAAAGTGATGCATTATAAAGACAAGAAATTGAGAAAGTAGTTCATAAACTATAAAATACTCTATAGCCCTAGCTGGTGTGGCTCAGTTGGTTGGAGCATTGACCCATAACTGAAGGGCTGTGGGTTCAATTCCTGGTCAGGGCACATACCTAGGTTGTGGGTTGGTTCCCTGACTGGGGTGTCTATGGGAAGCAACCAATCAATGCTTCTCTTTCTCTTTTCCTCTCTCTAAAAGCAATAAAAAATAATGTCATCATGTAAGGATTAAAAAAAAGAAAACTCTACAAATGTAGCTTACTATTACTCTTGATGATATTGTGAGAGATTTTCCCTAGCAACACAGTGTCTGAACAATAAGCTTAGAAATAATTCCATCATTTACTGGGCATAAACTAACAGGACATGACAATTCAGAGAAAAAGACATAAGTCTTATTTTTACAAAATTCCATGTGTGCTTATAAAATAAATCTCTGTAACCCAAATAATCAGGGTATGCCAATGGCTCAGTCTCACCTTAGGGTCTCACTTGTGGAAACATAAGATATTGACCAAAAGGAATTTAAAAATACTTGTGCCCCTATTAAAGGGTGTACATTTTGTTGCTTACAATAGCACTTATGAAAACAAAGTCCAGCTCACCTTTTTATACAGGTCTTATTATCTCTCAGGAGCTCTAGTTCTTCTTTTTCTCAACATTTCCCAGCTCTCTCTTTGAATTTTTCTCTTGATACTCTTGCTCCAACTGGGGTATGTGTGGTACTCAGGCTGGGACTCTGGGATGGCCAGAAATTTATCAGCGACATCAGTCTATTCTTTAGTGCATTTAGAAGGAAGTCCATAATGTCTTATAAGTCCAGTTCTTCATTCTCACTACCTCCTCTACCTCTCCCCCACAAAAAGACAGTCAGTGAATAAAACTCTCATCTATTGAATTTCTAGAAAGTTTTGGTTCTTTTTCAAAAGAACTCTCATAAAAATTCCTTTCATTATTAACATACTTTCATTACTTTTATACTTATTTCAGTATCAAAATCAGAAATTTTACCAATGATTTTTTGTGATATTGTAGTCAGAAGCCTGGTAAGAATTCTGACATGGGAAATGAACCTTTGGAAAAAGTTATCAAAGTAGTAGGTTATAATGGATGATCCATTTCTAGGTAGAGTCCCCCAGTAGATAACCCTTAGTGACTCTGGAGGCTTCTGGAATATTTTGCTTATACGAGTATTATCACCCCAAAATCAAACAGAACAAAGTCACTCTATGATTCTTTTTATGACATCAAGTCTAGAGGATATAATTTCTAGGTTTTTCATAAAAGCTCCTTTTCTATATCTAATGAATAGATAAAGTCCTCAAATAATTAAACAACTGTCCTGAGATCTATGTGTAGCTTAATTTAGGCAGATTTAGAATGTGAAGATTTTAAGGTAGTCAAATCAAAATACAAACACATACACACACACAAAAAAAATAACCCCTCTTTTTGAGCTAAGCTTGTTCAAGGGCTTTGGGAAAGTCTGCGTAGCCAGTGATTTGATTTGAGAGTCACTTCCTTTTTTAGCCTGCACTGTGAACGATTCCTGCGCATTCTTATGGACTGTTGGCCAAAGCGCCTCCACCTCCAGCCCTTACTTTCTCCACAAGCAAGAATTTTAGCATCATAAAGAAAATACTTCTAAATGGCAGTTACCTTTATATTGCTTTACCTGGGAATATGTTTATCAGTTACAAGATACTGAGTACTAAAACAGGGGTATTTTGAAAATTTAGGATGAACCTGATGACAGAATGTCGATATTGATCCCTTTCCTTTCGTCGCTTGAACCTTGGGAGCTACTTCAGCAAAATGACTGGTAGAGTATTTTCTGCAGACAAGTGCAGTCTTCAGCCTTACTGAGCTATGCCTGAGGCATTTTGGATAACATGGTTCAGGACTTCTGTAATTGAAAAGTTCACCTGACTTTCCCCCATCTTCCCCCTACTGTATTTCTTTTATACCCAGTCCCATTCCCTAAATTTCTGAAATCTGACATTTAGCAAAAAATATCTCACTATAGGCAAAGTTAGAGAATAAACAGATAAATAAAAATATAGTCCCTTATAATCTATTTCAGGTGACATAAAAAACATTTTTTAGAAAATGAACATTATTCTTACTCTTCTAAAAAGAGACTCTCTTCTCCTTCTTCCACAGTGAGAGGGCACATTTCTCTCCTCTTTCCAGGAGGCACAAAAGGCAAACTCTTTCCTTACCTCTTTCACCAGGATTCTGCAGAGTGGCCAACTCCCCTGTTCCATGCTTAGAGGACTTCCCCATTTGTAACATGTCAATGTAGCAAATGCTGAGATGCTTACACAAGTGAAAACTTGGACTGAAATAATTACAAACCACCATCTTCTTCTGAATCCCAGGGGAAATAATTTGGCATAAATTAAAAACAGGCTGGAAATTGACTTACGAGCTAAATTTATTTTTGCCCTCCTTTCCAAATATCTATAGCTAAATCACTCTGTATCAATATATGTATAAAATTTGTATCTATATCTGTATATACACATATATGTATGTGTATCTTACATACATACATAAATATATTTATCAAATACATACATATGTGTATATACAAGCATGTATTTGTATATGTATGTGTGTGTGTGTATATAAAATCCTCACAAAAACAAGTTTCTTCTTTTCAGAAATTTTCTTTGGACTTTCTTATGATTTTCTGATCCAGAATTATGTAAATAAATTATATCACACAAGGCAATATGTTCAAGGAGTTACTACATTAAGTAAGCAAACGTCATTTGAAAAAACCCACAAAAACAAAGTCCCTCATTCAGGTTCCTTTGAAACATGTTTATTCTTGGGAACTCATTCACTCTCCAAACCTTCTTACCTTTAAACTGCTTCCAAGCTCAAAGAGCCCCGGAAGGAATTCATATGCCTAAAGCTATACCACCCTGAGAGATCTCCTTAAGTTTTACAGTTGTCAGGTGGGAGTGAGGGAAGGAGCCCTGCCTGCAGCACACCTGCAGGAGAGAGGAGTTAGGGAGCGGCGCCAGTGACTCAGGCCTGCATCAGGCGTTTAAACACAGGATCTGAAGGCTGTTGCTCATTTTTAAAAAAATAATAAAATGAAACAGAAAAGCCTTTGGTTTAGTGTCACTAAACAGAAAAGGGATGTTAATCCTCTTGTCTGGCCTGACCTGATTCTTGGAACATTGCAAATCTACCTACCTCGATTCACTCCAGGTTGAGCTGAACGAGGATCCCTGTTCACTGCCGGCCCCAGGCTGTGGGTCCTCCCGGACCCATTAGCAGCCGTGCTCCATCCTGGAACAAATGGCTCATCCATTATTGCTCCCTTGCTGCCTAGCAAATAGGAGTGTAAGCCTGGTTGGTTTAGTGGGTCGCATCTATGGGCATCTTGTGTCAAATTCTTTTCCCTATATGAGTGGACATATGTGGAAAAGGTCATATTCCTCGGGGAATGTTAACAGTGTTTGCCTTTCATGAAAAGCTGGCCATTCGTTTTCATGCATTTGCAGTACAGGTAGATGGCATAACTCACTTTGGAACGGCAAAACCACCATTTAGTTCATTGAAGAGTACCGTGAAGTCCACTTTCCATTGAAACCAGTATCATTCTGGGGACAGGCAGGTGTAATCTATTTTAGAGACATGGCACCAGGAGTCTCCCAATCTCTATATAGACCATGACAAATAACCTTTTGTCACAAGAAGGGTGAATAGGAACAAACACTCAGGATTATCTCCTTCCACCTCCTCTTCCTCCTACAGGAAAGTGACCAAATGCCCTGCCTCAGATATCCTGGGAAACATGTCTACAATAGACAGGAATGATGGTTATATTGAGTATGCATCTATAATCAAAGACTTTGATGTACAAGAAATGCCAATTTTAAAAAAAGTCTTTAAAATCAATTAAGTCTCACTCTGAGAGTTTATCTGGTCCAGCTGTGGAAAATATATCTTAGCCATTAATGGGGAGCACTTCCTCTCACCTAGTGTCAACCAAGAACCCCAGAGGCTTGTGCACTATCTGGAAAATGGAAGCTAAGACATGCCTCCATCAGTCTATCACAGTAATGACATCCACCTTGCTAGGACTGCCAGATAAAAGGCAGGACAGCCAGCTAATTTTGAATTTCAGGGAAGTAATGAATAATTTTTTAATGTAAGTATGTCACAAATACTGCATGGGCATACTTATAGTCAAAGTCAATGACTTGAAATTTAAGTTCGAGTGTCCTGTATTTTTATTTTCTAAATCTTAAAAACCCTACTTCTTGTCCAAGCTTGCAAATTCTGTGATAACCATTGGCTCCAAACTCTGAAAGCAGTTCTACCTGAAACTTAGGTTTTGGAAATTCTGACAGACACAACATGTGCTTGGGCTCTAGCTTCATGCGTGCAACACAGAATTTTTTTTTCCTTAGCTTCTTTATCGGTCACCTCATATCCATGACACCTGTCTGCAAGTCTTCAAGGTTTCTGAAAAACTCAAGGTTAGAACCCAGGTAGCCTAAAAATAAACTCTACTTTTAACTCTGTGATATAAACCTCTCCTAAGGCAAAGGAGTGTTTGAGAATTGGAAGAGAGGAAAGAAAAATTAAAGGGATTGTAACACAAATAAACATCTCAATAAAGCTTTCTGGCAAACAGCAGTTTTAGAAAGATGCCCCATCTAGTAAATATGAACATCTTTCCTTTTCACAAGCATGTGTCACAATTTGGTGAAAATTACCACACTCCTGATTAAACCACTATGGAGCTACCATACTTACCAGAAGGGTGAACGTAATGGGGAGATTGGGCTTGCCTTGTATTGAGTCAATAAATTTTTCCACCTGTGTAGCCTAGTTTTCTCTCAATTGACCTTGAAGGAAGCGATCAAAGTTTACCTGACTTAAATTTAAAAAAAAGAAAGAACAATGAAAAAAAAATGATGGGTGGCGGTCTGTTTTACTTGTAAAGAACATTTGGATTGGGAGTTGAAAAATCTGGGTTGGACAAGTTGGTGAATCTCTAATCAGGGGATCTAGTCATCTAGATCTAAGTAGGTTCACCAAGCTTATGGAGATACAATGCGGTAGCTTTATATAATGGGATCGGGCTAATTAATAAGCACTCTAATTATTCACCACTCCATAATGGGCAGAAAGACTGTTTGCATACAGAAAAACCATGAATGAGCTTCACAAGTGTGACGAATAATGCTCTGCAATTTCAAGACTTCATAAGACCCTCATTTGTCTGTCTTAAATAGTAGCAATTCATTCATTCATGGCTTGCTCTGAGTGCATTTCCAATTCTTGAAGGAGAAAGCAAGAAGAAAGTACAAAACCTTACTGTTTATTGTCCTAGTGCCTGCCAAAATACTTTGCCTAAGAAATCTTCCTTCCTCACGAAAGACCTGATATGCAGCTGTTTCTAAAGCAGCAACCTGGTCTACTTTCTTCTGATTAGTGGGAAAAGTACAAGATCACAGGCAAGGACTGGGAATGAGGGAAATGTTCCCAGCATCTTCAAACTGCTAGTTAGAAAGCTCAGATTAAGCAAATGCTGACATTCTCTCCCCTTCCCCAACCCTACTTCTTTTTTATTTTTATTTTTTAAAATAACGACTCTGAATTTCATCAGAGAAACAGGATATCCTAGGACCAGTGGAAATACATACAAGGCTCATATAGGTATTTTAAGACGTAGGAATCTAAGGAAACTATGTGTTTTTTAATTAGAACATATTTAGATGCTTTGACAAGTCTTGAAAGAATAACATATGAGGCATTCCAGGTTTACCCTGCAGTCAAGCTCAGTCTTTCCAGCCTTTGAAGTTGCTGATTTCACACATCTGTGATGGGCTCAGCTGGACTTACAGACAACTTTAGAGTCACAGGCCCAGGTCTACTACATTTAAAGGGTCTGATAGAGCAGCACTGTTCATCCTTGTCTGCATGTTGGAAGCATTCAAGGAGTTGCATCCCATGCCAATTAAATCGGAATCTCTGGGGGCTGCACCCAGACACCATTGTTTTTTAAAGTCCCCGGATGTGAGGTTAAGAATGAGGATAAATAAATTTTAAAGCATTCCCAAATTAAGATTCACAATAGGCAGATCCCTAAAGGCGTTCTGAATACTTAACTAGGATAAGCCCTGCGGGGGTTTAAGGGAGTGACTCACAACCTCAGAGTTTTAGAATCAAATAAAGTTCCCAAGAGAGGCTGCCCTTTAAGCTTCTAAGAAAAAGGAATATGCTTCCTACACAAGATGGATGGAGTGTGGCACAAAAGGCACCTGAGACCCTAAATTCTAATCCCCATTCTACCATTGACCAGACTATACAACCCCTTAAAATCTCGGTTTCTCACCTGGTTAATAAGAGAGCGAGTTTTTATCCGTAACTTTCAACCATGGCTGTACATTAGAGTCAGTTTGGTTGTTTTGTGCACATGCCCAGGCTGTACTCTGGACAAATTAAATCTGAGTATCTGGGACTGGAATTTTTAATATTCCTCATGTAGGGTTGCCATATAAAATGGAGGTAATTGTGAATTTCGGATGAATAAGGAATAAATTTTTAAGGACGAATATGTCCCAAATAGTTGTATGGGACATGCTTAAACTAAAAAATTATTTGTTATTTATCTGAAATTTAAATTACTTGGGTATCCTATATTTCTGTATGCCAAATCAGGGGACACTACAGATGTGATTACAATATGTAGCCAGGCCTGCTGGGCCCCTCACTACCCATAGAGTGGTATCCAGGTCAGATGCTCCGCTTCACGTAGGAGCTGGCTAGAAATGCAAATGTTTGCGGCCCACCCCACACCTACTGAGTCAGAAACTTTATTTTAACAAAATCCTCAAGCATTCATGTGTACATTAGTAAAGTTTGAAAACCACTGACTTAAATGATCTACCACAAAGTTTCCAAGAATCTCCCAACCATCCCAACCAAAATCAGCAAGTCTAGAGGTTGCTGCACAAATCAAAATGTGTCCCCAAGTTCTTGGAAGATTTAGGAATGGTTTGGTTACCTTTCCGTGAAGAAAACTGGTGGCTTCTGTTTCTCACCCCAACTCTAAGCTAAAATACCCTTACTTTTCTGTTGAGAGCCATGGGTTTCAATCCATGTTAGACCTCTACTCACTACTTGGCCTGACCATGCCTGTTTTCCTCTCCAAAGAGGCAGAGCGTGGATTTTGACTGAATCTTGCTCTAGTCAGGAGAACACAGAGCTGGGCTGACTTCATCATCCTGCCAACAACCCCAAAAATGGAAACTCACAACTGGTCTGTCTTTTCAAATATGCTCCTTCATGCAGGGCAGGCCCTCCTTACCTTAGCTCACTAACCGAGCCTTTGCTGACACTGAGGATTTCTGGTCTTTCACATATATATGCATCTCTGTCTCTCTCTCATTTTATCACCCATCTGTCTGTCTGTCTGTCTATCTAGCTATCTATCCATCTATCATCTATCTATCTAGCATCTAGCATCTATTGTTGATGCTCTTGGAATTGCTTGCTTTCAACTCTTCCCCATTTAAAAGTACATTTCAGAATCTCTAAAAGGTACCTTAAGCCTAACATTATTATGCTCTTAGCCATAACTTACCAAACATTATAAGCGACTCACTCTGATATCAAGGCAAATCCAATTATAAAAATAAACACAAGGTATTTTGCAATGTGCACACTGTGAATTTATCTGAAACATGTGACTTCAACATCAATTTTATTTTTTCTCAAATATACCCACCTCTTGTTCTGATTTCAAGGGTTACGATAAAAGCCTCAGTGTACATCAGCCCCGCACACCCACTAATTTAATCTTCGTGTTTCCAAATCTTGTACATTAAACTCATTAAAGCACAGTTTTGCAAGAGATGTTTGCTGTACAAGAGGGTGCCTTCCTTCTACCTACAAACTTGCTGGATTAAAGGTAATTAAGACTTCAATCTAAAAAGCAACTGTTTAATTAGAAAGCTAACACCTTAAAAATTCAAAAGCGTCCCAAATAAATGAAGATGTTCTTCAGGACTCAGAATCTTATTTTTTCAAATGTCCTTAAAGGTCTTTCATTTTACAGTTAAAAATTTTTTTATTAAAATGAAATCAGAAATGAAAGAGAAAAAGTAACAACTGACACCAAAGAAATACAAAGGATTGTGAGAAAGTATTACAAACAACTATATGATAACAAATTGGACAGTCTGGAAGAAATGGATAAATTCCTAGAAATATACATTCTTCCAAAACTGAATCAGGAAGAATCAGAGAATTTGCATAGACAGATTGCAGCTAGTGAAATTGAAGCAGTAATAAAAAAACACCCAACAAACAAAAGCCCTGGCTTCAGAGGCGAATTTTACCAAACATTCAAAGAGAATAACACTTACCCTTGTCAAACTATTCAAAAAAATTCAAGAGGAGGGAAGACTCCCAAGCTCATTTTATGAGGCCAGCATTATCTTAATTCTAAAACCAGATAAAGATACTATGAAGAGGGAAAATTATAAGCCAATATCCTCAATGAACATAGATGCTAAAACCCTCTACAAATATTAGCAAACTGGATGCTGCAATACAGTAAAAAAGTCATACACCATGATGAAGTGGGATTTATTCCCAGAATGCAATTGGTACCACATTCTCGGATCAATAAATGCAATTCACTACATAAAAAAAAACAAAAGAAGAAGGGAAAAAATGCATGATCATATCAATAGATGCAGAAAAAGCATCTATTTTATTGATAAAATCCAGCACCCATTTATGATAACAATGCTTAACAAAGTGGAAATAGAGGGAGCACACCTAATCATAATAAAAGCCACACATGACAAACCCACAGTATTTCCCTTAATGGAAATGGGAACAAGACAGGGATGCCTGTTTTCACCACTCCTATTCAACATAGTACCGGAAGTCCTAGCCACAGCTATCAGACAAGAAGAAGAAATAAAAAGCATCCAAATCATAAAAAAGAAGTAAAACTGTCGTTACTTGCAGATGACATGATGCAATACAGAGAGAACCCTAAAGATTCCACCACAAAACTATTAGAACTGACAAGTGAATTCAATAAAGTAGCAAGATACAGAACAAGTGTCTAGGAACCACTTTCATTTTTAAACAATAATGAACTATCAGAAAGGGAAACTAAGAAAATAATCTCATTCACAATTGCTTCAAAAAATACCAAGGAATAAATTTAACCAAAGAAGTAAAAGTCCTGTACTTGGAAAATTATAAAACACAGAATAAATAAACTGAAGAAGATACAAATAAGTGGAAGTACATACCATGTTAATGGATAGGAAGCATTAACATCATTAAAATGTCTGTACTATCCAAAACAACCTGTAGATTCAACACAATTTCTATCAACATATTGGTATATTTCAGAGAACTAAAACAAATAATCCAAAAATTTATATGGAACCACAAAAGACCCCAAATAGCCACAGTAATTCTGAGGAAAAAACAACAACAACAAAAAAACAAAGTTGAAGAAATCATGCTACCTCATATCAAACTACATTACAAGGTCATAGTAATCAAAACATCATAGTACTGACATAAAAATAGACAAATAGATCAATGGAACTGAATAGAGAGCCTGGAAATAAACCCACACCTTTATGGTCAATTAATACTTGACAAAAGAGGCAAAAATGTACAATGGGGTAAAAATGGTCTATTCAATAAATGGTGTTGGGAAAACTGGACAGATACGTGCAAAAAAAAATGCAACTAGACCACCTTCTCACAACATACATAAGAATAAACTCAGAATGTATTAAAGACTTAAATATTAGACTCAAAACCATGAAAAAATCTTAGAGGAAAACATAGACAATAAAATCTTGGCCATTTCCCATAGTAATATTTTCTGATATGTCTCCTCAAGCAAGGGAAACAAAAGAAAAAACAAGTGGGACTATATCAAACTAAAAAGTTTTTGCATGGCAAAGGAAACCTCACACCTGTCAATAAATCAACAAATAACAGTTGTTGGTGAGGATGTGAAGAAAGGGAACCCTTGTGCACTGTTGGTGGGAATGGAGACTGGTATAGCCACTGTTGAAAGCAGTATGAGAGTTACCTCAAAAAATTCAAAATGGAGCTGCCTTATAAACCAGTGACTCCACTTCTGGGAATATATTTGAAGAAACCTATAACACTAATTTGAAAGAATGTATGCACCACTTTGTTCATTGCAGTGTTATGTACAATAGCCAAGATTTGGAAATAGTCTGTGTCCATCGGTAATGCGTGGGGAAAAAAGCTGTGGCATATTACACAATGGGATACTACTCAGCCATAAAAAAGAAGGAAATCTTACTTTCTACAACAGCATGGATGAAACTGGAAAGTGTTATGCTAAGTGAAAGAAACCAGTCAGAGAAAGACAAGTACCATATAATTTCACTCATATGTGGAACCTGGTGAACAAAATAAACTAACAAAATAGAAATGGACTCACGTATAGAGAACAGGCTGACAGCTGCCAGTTGTCACAGGAGAGGAGGTTTAAGGGGTTGGGTGCAAACGGTGAAAGGATTAAGCACAAAAAAAACCCTCATAGACACAGACAACAGCATGGTGATTACCAGAGGGGAAGGGTGTTGGGGAGGTAGAAGAGGGTATAGGAGGGATAAATGGTGATGGAAGGAGACTTGAGTTGGGTTGGTAAATGCACAATACAATATACATGTGATGTATTATAGAATTGCACATCTGAAACCTACATAATTTTATTAACCAATATAACCGCAATAAATTCAATTAAAAAATTGAGAGTATAAGATGACTAAAAGCCTGAGATAGACTCTGGATCCTCTCGCTCTATTCTCTTCACCTAGGAAACTTCCATTACAACATTCAAAAGATAAATGTAATTTTTTATTTATTCCAAATCAGAACAATATTTATACCATTCTTACTGTAGTAGCTAACATTTGCATAAATATACTAAAGTGGCTTCACAATGCAAAGATACATTATTAGTGCTATCTTACAGTTACCAGTTTTCTCCTTATGATTGGGACCAAGTGGATAGACCTAATTCACACTGCTTTTCCCTTTCAATTTAGTATAGCCAACAGTGAACTCAGTTCTTCCCTCCAGGTCATGGCTTTGGCCCTGGAGTTCCTGACAACTGTTAGCTGGCTCCAACTTGCCCTCCTTGCTTGCTGAGGTGACAGGATGTCTTTGCCCCATAGGAACTAGAGCCATTCAAGCCAACACCCACACAGGGTGGGACGGATTCTCCCTGAACATAAATCTGCCAGACTGTCATCAGCTAGATCATCCCCCTACAAGGGCAGAACAGTATAAGCAAGCTGAATCATAGATTACTTCACAACTTATAGCTAATAAAATAAGAGGCTCAAAGGTTAATGCAATTATTTTCCTTAGCTCCAGATGATATACTAAGACAATTGGTTAAAAAGTAAAAAAATAAAATAAAATAAAAATTTATAGAAAGAAATTCATATATTCAATAATCAGGTAAGGGTATTTTCTAAGAAAGTAGGGATTAGGTTAATATATAAATGATATTTTAAATAAAACATATTTTAAAAAGTAAATTGTACATTTAGAAAACCCAAAGTAATACTGGTTACTATGTAGATATTTGTTATAGAAGTATACTAGATAATATCAAATGGTCAGCTATAGTTCTTTGTGATAATTCCTTAAAACGAAAACTGAGACAGTCTCAAGTACCATCCAAAT
This sequence comes from Mormoops blainvillei, assembly GCA_004026545.1. Lineage (NCBI taxonomy): Eukaryota > Metazoa > Chordata > Mammalia > Chiroptera > Mormoopidae > Mormoops > Mormoops blainvillei. The sequence goes on along the minus strand of PVJD01010540.1, from coordinate 8,770 downwards.
TCTTCACCTGTACTTGGACTTTCATCTTCTTGCTTCCCTTATTTTTTTCCCAAAGATCATTGTCAGTGCAGATGGAAGAAAGAGTGTTTTGAATAGAGGTCAGAATATATTAATCAAACTGGTTAAGGAGTATTGTAGGGTAGATAACTCAGTGTTTTCTCCATGAGGAGACCAGAGAGACCAGAGGATATGAATTAAAAACAGGAAATATAGCTGTCATGCCTACATACCTTTGATGTTAAAGAAGATACTTTGAGAACAATGCATAAGACCCTTAACTTTTCTTCTATAAAATACAACTACATTTAACTTCCTGTGTTCAGTCTTGCCCTTCAAGTTGTGTGTGCTTCATTCCAAAGAGTTTTAATTATAAGACATCCTTTGAAAGGTTGAGGACTGCTCCAGTTACTGTTGCTGAGTAAAATATTACCCCAAAACTTTGCTCCTTGTTTTGTGGTTCAGGTTATTGGTAGGGCTCTGTTAGGCAGTTCTAGCCTAGGGTCTTATGTATGGTTGCAGTAAAAGTCACTTGGGGATGCAGTTTTCTGCAGGCTCAACAAGTTGAGATGTTCAAGAAGGTTCTCTCACCTGACTTGCAACTGTTTGTGACTATTGGCTGGGATTCAGGTGGGGCTGTTAATCCAAGTTCCTACTATATGTGGTCTCTCCAGCACAGCAGTCTCAGGGCAGCCAAGGTTCTCATGTAGTCTCCAAAAGCAAGTACCTAACTGTAATACCATTTATGACTTAGCCTTAAAAGTCACACAGTGTTACTTCTGCCATCTTCTATTGGTTATCAGTAAGCCACAGATTCAAGGGGAGGAAAATTAGAATTCCCCTATTGATGGGAGAATGGCAAGGTTCTGGAAGAACATGTACCACCGGAGATATTACTGTAGGCATCTGCCACAGATCCTCAAGGGGTTAACTGAAATAGAATAGATTCAAGTAGAGAGAGATGACAGATAGATAGACAGACAGACAGAAAGGAAGTAAAGAAGGATTTAGTTAATTATATTCATGACAACAGTTGAAGGTCTTCTTGCAGTGATTTTTCTGGGTTGAATCTCCACTCAAAGTAGTTCCCCTTCTAACATCCATTCAACAGGAAGAGTTGGCATAAGCAAGCAGGTAGGGATTGTTCTAGTCCCAGGGTCAATTATATCTATTAGCATCCCAGGAAACGTTTAGGAACAGAAGGAAAGAGGAGATTGGAGAGTACAGAGGGAAGGCATGAGGAAGGAGGAAAGAGAGGAAAGGAAAGGTAACAGAAAGAAAGGAAGAGGAGAGGAAGGGAGGTGAGGGCTGGAGAGAGGAGGAGAGATAACACCCCCAAACCTTCTGTCTGGCCTCCCTGAAGTGTTCTTCAGCCCTGTCTGCATTATCAGAACACCCTCTGGACACAAAAAGTTAATTGAGCGGATACTGATGTCTCTTTCTTTAGTCACCCATAAGCATACTATTTGTAAATATAATCAGGTCACATGTCTGTTATTTGTTCCATTTTTTCATTAGTGTGTAATTGAGTCTGGATATTTTTCCCCTTCAATTCGGTTTACCTGCTAAGACTCATCTCAAAATGACAAGCTACAAATACAGAAAAGGATCAGTTCATTTCTTTTCACCATTGTGTCTAGGGCCCTAATCTCAATCTCTTTCCACTTTAGGAGTCATAAAACCTCACCGATATGCTAGCTTTCTAAAAAGACCTTTACAAGTTAACTTGTTTTCCTTTTTTTTTAATATTCAATAACAGAATTATTTCTACCTTGGAAGTTTGAAATAATTTACCAGTAACATTCTCTTGGACTGGGTTTTTTTGGAGAATACTTTTTTTTCTGCTAGATTTCTTATTTTCTGATGTAGTCATTTATTCAAGACAATTTTTTAAATATACACCAACTATTTCTATAAAATTTTAACATTACCCTAAGTATTTATGACGAGATTAAATATAATTAGTGGTTTTTTATGCCAAGACACATCTCTTTTCAGATTTTCTAATATTCCTTACAGCGACATTTTAAAAGATACATATTTGTTTGGCATTATTTTTTTAACGGGAAGGAAACACTAAAGCTTATTTTTAACTAACTGGTTCAATGCAAAAATAGACTTTGCCCTTGGATTGTCCTTGTTTGTATTGTGGATATTGGGAAAACAAGGCAGGCCAAACTCTGACGGGTTCGCTGATCATGGCTCTGGCAGCATTGGACCTGGAACATAGAGTCCTCCTTGATAGGAGTGTCGAGCAAACCAACTTTGTTGTAAATATTTAGATAGAAATGGGCTCGAGAGCAGCCACATCTGAAGACCCATGAGTTTGAGTGTTATAAAAGGTGTGCGTTCTTGTTTTTGGCTTTGATTAATGTCTAAAATAGAGAAATCCAATTGATGCCAATCGTGTTAATGTTCATTAATTGCTTGTGGTGTCTGCTCATCAAGTGTAAGTGTGGAAACCTGTTAGTTCACTTACCACAAGGTCTGGGTTTAGCAGATGGGAAAAATATTATTTTGGCATGTTTTTAATGGCAGCACGATTTATTTTTATCTCAAACTTTTTTGGTGTGCATGAGAGGAGACTGCCACCTGTGCTTTGTGGACCAGTGTCAATGATTTGGAGGTTAATTTATGGTCTGGTAGAGAACCGCAAAAGGTTGCTGGGACAGAGCTCACCTCGTGGTCCAGCACTGATACGGACTACAATTTTACTTCATTTTCTAAGGCCCGAAATACAGCTTTTGGGTAATTTCATGCTGAGTGGAATATCAGCTGTAGTTTTTCTTAATCACGGAAAGTAGAAATAAAGATACGGATTTGTTTCCATACATCTGTCTGCCTGTCTATCTAGCTTGCTCTCTGTGATGCCGCATAAATCTGACTCACCTCTGTTATGACATATGTAACTACCTTTTCAAGTGCTGGAAGCACAGGAGACATCCTGAGTGATGTAAAAGCACATTTGTATTTTTAACAATGACTTTGACTGTACAACATCGTTTTAAAAAATTGGGAAGCAAACTGCTATTAGCATTGTGATATATATGCCCCATGTTGCCGGCCAGCTGGCATAGAATACCAATGATAAAAATGGTACGGTGCTAGGTTTCTTCCTGAATTACTCCACACACTTTATACTTTGCAGGGAGCAGGAACAGGTTCGACTTAAATGTAAATTACCAGGGCTTTTTGTTTGCTCTTTCAAAGAGCTGTTTGTTGTATTACCCAGTGCTTTTCTGTTTCTTCATACTTGAAATAATCAAGATCGTTTGCTGGGCCTGGTTTGCTCATTTTGCCTAGTTACTGTGCTGCTATGGTCCGCTATGCCTACAGGGGAGCATCATTATTTAATCTGAACATCTGGAATCCATCATGTGTAGTGAAAGACAAGATGTATCCTCAGTTTTAAGCCAACTCCATGATAAAACTGATGGATGAAACCAATGTGTATAGGTGAGGAAGATTAATACTTGAGAAATGTATCTTGTGATTGGGAGATCACAAAGGGACTTTTGTTTTATTTCACCTTTACCTTATTCTATTTTACTGTGTTTTATTTTATTTATGGCATAGCAATCAGAACCTGATTGAGGGCAAACACATCCTATTTGGGCCAGAGTCAAAGTATTTGAAATGAAAAAAGAACCTACATTTCTCAACTCTCTCTAGTCAAAGAGTTCTCTTTGCTGTCACTCCTTGATTGAGCTCAGCAGGGATACTTTCCCAAGGAGTCCCTGATGCCCCTGGGACTAGTTGTGGAGCATACGTGCCAGGTATAACAGACATATCTCTCTCACACACACACTTATTCTCTCCTGTCTCTGCAAGAAAATGAAGTTTTGTGGGTGTCCAATGTCCACTTTGGTTCATTTTAATCAGAAATGTGTATGAAATCCAAAGCACACAAATGTCGTTTTTAACACGCAAATCACCCCCATGTTTATATATCTTCTCTGATCCCTAGCTTTTTTCTTTTTTAATTTTAAGAACATCTGTCCCCACTGCAGCTTCACTCTCATCAGGAAATCCAATTACAAAGATAGAAAAAGAGTATAGCAGGTGAAGCAAAATACAGCAGCTCTACCTCTTAATACTGGGTTCTCAAATGACTCCCAGATGAGCAACTGGATCTCACGACCACTAAACAACTAGCTCACCTGGTATAGAGAAGGGGCAGTCGATGAATCAAAGGACTAGAAGAGATAACAGAGTGAATGATTTGGTATGAAATACATTAGGGAGCACAAAACTGCAGTTTGGCCAAGACATTTCTGGTTATGTATTGATGAGGAGACACAGGATAAAGCAATGTCGAAATAAAAAAGCAAATCCTTTTAGAGAATTTAAACTTTGCCTCTATTCTTTCCTCTTAATCTGCTACCCAGATATTCACTTAGAGTAGGAATGTGGGCCTACTGGGGCATGAAATAGTTGAGAACCATTCAACAATGAGGAGAATGGGAGAAATCTCTCTAGAAGGACCTATTGGAATTTAAGCCACTTGAACCCGAATAGCTACAGATAATTTAACATGACCCTGAAACCATTAGGAGAGTTTTTATTATGAGGACTTGACTCTGTATTAAGGATGTCAGCCCTCTTTGACTGATGGCCATAGAAGTTATTTTGTGAGATATAAGAGTGACTGTTCTTCATGTTCACAAGAGATGAGGGTGGATGAGGATGGCTCACCTCCCCCACTTCTCAAAGTCATAGCCAGTCCGTGGAAACCACGTTTCTTCTTGCTTCCTCATCTCTCTTAGGGGACAAATGAAAATCAGGAAAAGTGCCATAATGCTTACAAAAACGTTATATGAAATATTGAGGCAGATATATGCCTTTATTTTTCTGTATCTTAACTCATTATTCAATACAAATGGTATCCATTTCACTCTGAACACTTGGGAATGTATGATTTTTTTTTTATTCCTGTCTCACTGATTTCCAAAATTTGTCTAAATTTTTCCAGAGGAGTGCCTCTATTGTCAGTATGTGATCATCCTAACACCATCCCTTTTGCTTTTTCCTACCAAACACTACTTGTTAAACACCAAGCAATTTCTGGTTCAAATTCATTTATTCAGAGATGCTAATTGGCTATGACTTTGATTTACAGGTGCAGTAACTTTGTTAGCTGCTCTTTTAAGGAGTTCTAGCCACGGGCTCTGCCTCATTTGATGGGTCTGATTGCCGACATCTTGACTAAACTCCTGATTTTAAATTTTAATTTGGCATATTTAGTACAAAGTCGGATTGCCAAATAAGTATTCCATTTGATTTGCTGTATAATGCATGCAGCTGTTTATCTTGATTTGACAAATACAATTAGACACTGGAAAATGAAAGATGAAAGCTAAGAATGTGATGGGTAAGTCTGGAAATCATGGACCATAAATCAAGGAAGAGAAGTGGATAGCACATGCCTAGGCCACCAGGAATTTCCAAGTATAAAGCAGTGCTTTAGGAATGTAAAACGTTCAGTTTTTGCTTTTTGAGTTGTTTTTCCTTTCCTTAACCTGAGTATGTTTTTTACGTACTGCCTTCTCTGGTAACTTCATTAGGCCTGTGTAATTATAGTTTGCTTCTACTATAGGCTGCATCAATATTCATTATTATCTATTTGGTGCATTGTAGCAGCATAAATATAACCAAATTACTAGCGTCAAACCATCATGGAAGCTGTTGTGATGGTAATTAGAAGAGAAATGTTGGGGTTTGGGGGGTGAAACTTGCAGAAAGGTAGTATGGGGTGTTTGTAGGGTGCACTTACAGTTGGCTGTGGGCTCAAGGGGGTAAAATGATAGGTGATAAAGGTGCACCATTAATCACAGTTCTAGAAGGTGCTGTGTACCAACCCTCTTCTTTTCTCTCCACGAGGTAGCTCTGAGGTGGATGCCAAGACAGAAACCAACAGACGACATAGAATTAAGGTGCAAACCTCCGTGCTTTCACTAACTGCCATTGAACAACTAAAGCTTAATTGAAGCTATTTAAAAGGAAAAAAAAAAACTAGTAAAAAGCCTAGTTCCCCCTCAACATCTCAGTGTGGTTATAGAGATCATTATATTTTAATTCCCTAAAGAATTATTTGATTCTGTTTCTTTTGCCCAGATGAGTTGAGTCTTTCACAGAACATCTTTAAACTATGCTTTATCTTCAGAAGGAATTACCCTTATTGTGTGCATATACCTCACATGGACTTGGAAATGGAAGCAGAGGTATGATCTGAGTACCTTTAGCCTACAGCCTAAGTGTGGTGATTCTAAACTTAGATTGAGGTGTGTGAAAATGCTTAGCACAAGGCCTCAAAATCAATAAACATGTTTTCATCAGAAACAAACATTAGGCAGATTCTAAGTTGGTGAAATATTTCATTAAAAACCCAATCAAGAGCATTAACAGTGTACCCAAGCTAGAAGAAATGCCTGCTCTTTAAGTAATATGATTGAAACCATTAATACCCATATAAGACCCCTCCTTTTAGACTCATTCCATGTTCTCCTGAAAATATGTTACACGAGTATACATACAGAGTGTTCAGGATGTAGGTAACCTTTTCCAAATTATGTTTTTTTTTGTCTTTCATGGCTTTGTGGAATTAAAGAAATCATTTTTTTACACTCATATAATGGAATTTTCCAATTTGGAAAGTTGTTTATAGTCACAGTTGTTTCTCCAATAACTAGCACAGAGCCTGGAGTATATTAGGTAACCAATAATACTTTTTTGGGAAGGAATGAATAAATTATTAAATAAAGCCCATGGATATAAAAAGGTCTAATCACACACATGATCACCAAACTAACAAATGGCAAAAGCAATTGGCTTCCACTGACATAACGGCAAGGAGACTGGGTCCATGTCTTCAGCTTCCTTTGACTTTCTAAAATGCACACTAAAAATGTTTCTCACACAGCAAAACACATAAAAGATTGGAATGGCAAGTTATTTATTGAGTATATTATCTGTGATTGTCATTTATCTGGTTTTTGACGTTGTTGTTCATCTTTGTGGATTTCACAGTTAATCGGTTATAGCCCATTTGAGCCTTCTCTTTTTTCTCAAGCAACTTTAAAATTAGTCGATTGTAGAGGTTTTCAAAACAAAATTATTCAAGTCATAAATTTATAGATATCGATGTCTTAGATTATATTTAGATAGTCAAATTAAAAATAACTAATTGAAATAATAAGCCAAAATAGCTCCTATGGCAGATTGAGTCATTTTTTAACAAACATGTGTTATTTTCTCTCATGATCATGCCTTGATTTTCAACTTGGCCACGTAATTTGCTTTAGTCAATGGGGTGTAAGCATATGTGACTTAAGCAGACCCTTGAAATGGACTCGGGCATTTGGGCTTGCTGTTTAGCCCCGCCGCTTTTGCCATAGGAGAAACATGTCTCCGTAACCACTAACCGGGACCAAGAGGACAAGAAACTGCCAGAGCACATCTGTACTCAGCCTGCGGCTCTGTGCCACGCCCAGTCAGACACAGCCTAGGTTTGGCGGGTTCCTGGCTGGCCTGAAAAATGGGAATCGAAAATTAGTGTTTATTGCTGTAAGCCACTGAGTTTTGTGTGTTTTGTTATACTGCATTATTGAGAAAATAGCAGACCACTATAACTAGTTATAAACTAGAAATATTCTTTTAGGTACTTTTTCTCCTGTATGTAGGTACTATAACATGATATTTCACTGAGTCCTTAGTACAGTCCCATAAATCAGATACTCTTCATAACCTTATTTTATACATTTGAAAACTAACACCCTGGGAGGAAAAGAGACCTTCAAAACAATACTTGACCTCAATGTGTATGTCTCCAAAGCCCATGTTTTATGCTGCTTCTCCCATCTAGATGTAGTTGACTGGGCCTGCTATACTCTCTAGGACCTCAATAGCACTCTAAATACCAATTCACTTGATTTCCCTTTTCTTTAATTTCATTTGTCAAGTTAAATGATAATACTTATTAAAACAGGCTAACTAAGACCTCATGTGGAATAGGAGGACATATCAGGTATGGTCTTTCCTGATATGGTTCTTAAAATATGGTAGTGGAGGCCACATCAGGTAGAGCAGTCAGGTGGGAGCTAGCTAATTACATATTTAACTAATATATTGGCATAGTTAGTGATGGAAGCAATGTCTTAAGCCAGATGAAATTACTGGAAACTGAGTTTTTCAGTTAATAATCACCTTAGAGGATGAGAGAAAGGAGATATATGCTATATTGATGAAAGTGGGATTAATCAATTAATATTATCCCAGTCCTCCTTAAACAGAAGGTTAAAACTTGATTATAAGTATTTTATACTTAATACAAATACACTGTATCTATACCACAGGAATAGAGTTTCTGTGTCCTCTTGACTGTGTATCTAAAGTTGAATTATGATTCTGCAGAAGATGATCTACTCCAAAAAGAGACTTGCATTTGCTATGCCTTTGCCTGGAATCCTCCCTTCTCCCCTGTATGCTTGGGAAATGCTTAGATGCTTCAGCACGGCCTCTTTCCTGCAGCCTTTCCAGATAGATAGATAGATAGATAGATAGATAGATAGATAGATAGATAGATAGATAGATAGAAGATACACTAATTATCGAATTCCTCTATTACTTCTAATACCCATATTTTCTTAATTAGTCTCCCATTTTTAAAGATAAATATTATTAGCCCCATTTATGATGGCTTTTATTAGCCCCAAATGTTTTCACACAAAGATATTAGCATATAGTACCTAAGAGCTAAATATCTAACTTGTCTCAT